>CALNHX010009756.1:12500-46668 GCA_940337035.1 Agriotes lineatus
CTCGAGACTGTGTATTTAATAAAGTATTGGAAAAAACACGTAATATTTACGTTGCTTACAATGTCTCTAAGACCGCAACACTTTGTTATATACTGTCCACCGCTTAAACAGTCCTTCAGTGGGATCGAACACATTACCTATCTACTAAAAGATGCTTCCAATCGGCCTATTCGAGTTAAATATCCAGACATACATCTCGTCGAAAGCGTAATAAAACAAAAACCTAACAAGTTATTTAAAATGGTTTGGATTTTTATATTGCATCTTTTTAGCTGGAAATAATTCGATATATACTATTAGACCACAATTAATTCGGTTTATTTTTTAGCAACCTTGCACATTTTCTCAAACAGGTAGTTAAAACAGGGTAGTTGAATAGCAGCCCAACCCCTCTTTCTTACCTATATTATAGTGGCTGTCAGCAAAAATTCCTCCAGACAACAATGGCTTCATTGTCCAATTATCGTGCTGATTTTAAAACAATGGATGTCATTGTTCAATTTACCAGCTTTGCACATTTTAATCTCTAGACAACAATGGCTTCATTGTTCTCGAATTTCGTGCTGATTTTAAAACAAGGGATGCCATTGTTCAACAACATCCTGCAAGAATAGACTGCGTACTCAGACGATGACTCACATCCGGTCGAGCCTGAGAAAATGTTGATAGCTTCTGATTTACTGATAACATCCTGCAAGAATGAACATGCTCGAGCGTGGGAAAATTTCAAAAACTACACTTTTAACCCAAAAAATTCCCGGAAGTGGCCGAGGTCAATGACCCCGACTAGGCCACGCCCACCGGCTAGGCCTGTGACCTTGACCTCGGCCAAAAAATTCCCGGAAGCGACCGAGGTCAATGACCCCGACTAGGCCTGTGACCTTGACCTCGGCTAGTCCCGTGACCTTGAAAAAAGTTCAAGGTCAAATGTGTCCCAGAACCCGCCTATGTAGCACACTAGTACCCACATGTACCACAGGACTATCAGACGGATTCGAAGAAGTAGTCTGCGTTTCAGTTCGAGAATCACCACTATTAATGATAAAATGTAACAACGTATGATGCCTTTTCGCACAACTAGAGCAAGAAACTTGAGATGGACACGAAGCCACACCATGAGAATCTTTCAAACAATTAAAACACAAACGAGCACGTTTTACAGCCGCATGACGATCCCTAGGTGTCATGGACATAAACTGAGAACAACGATATACTAAATGATCTCCCTGACAAATGTTACACCCTACACGAGATCTCGAAACTAACTTTTGTGAACCACTGGAGGAAGCAGTTTGTACAAGTAAAGAATTAGGTTTAAAATATGAACCTTTAGATTGTTGTGGAAAATGAGGTTTACCAACCGAGTCTCCTACACGAGATGATTTGAAACCTGATGAAATATTGGTTGATACCTTCGATGTAGCAATAGTTTCTAGAGCAACGCACTGTTTTAATAGGAAATCCTTCAAATGTGAATAGGTAGGAATTTCCATTGCATCACCATGTAGCTCGAAACGTCTACGAATTGCAGGAGGTAATTTGTCTTCTAACAAATCGACAACAATAAAATCCCAAGCTAATATGTCAAAACCCAAAGTATCTAAAATGGCTAAATTTTGAGAAAATGTATCCACAAGACAACGTAATTCTTTCGAGTTTTCGGAGGTCAAAGGACGATAATTTTTCAAAATATGCCAGTGACTGCTAGCTAACATACGCTTATTTGAATATCTCTCTATGACTGTTTTATAAGCTAACTGATAGTTTTCCGGAGTTAAAGGAATAGACTTCACTAAAGAAAGAGGTTCTCCATCTAGAGAAAGCAATAAATATTGAAACTTTTCAATTTCCGAAAGCTGTCTTTGGTTGTGTACTAAACTGTCATAGAGACTTATGAATGATTGCCAAGAGAGCAGATCACCAGAATACTTTCTAAGTTCTAATTTAGGTAGATTAACATTTAAACATGACTTTTCAAACTCAGTTGACTTTGCTTCAAGCACAGGTGCTTCAAACACTGGGGGGAAAATTGATTCAAAATGTACACACGATTCAAAATATTGATTTTCAACTTGTTTCCGAATAATCTCTTGTGCTAGCAAATCTGAGTCATTGGTCTGGGTAATAACTTTTAAATGCAAATCTTTAAACTCTTTGTACAATGTATCTAAAGTCCTATATTTTACTTTAAATAAAAATCGCAAATTCTCGTTAACACTTGCCTCACTTGCTAATTCAAAGATTTCCTCAATTTGCGAGATTGCAATTTTGTTGAATAAAAATAGTGAGAGTGTCAGAAAATTAATTAAGACGGTTAGGTAGTAGACAAAGAAAAGACAGCAGCACCGAGTGTGGAGGAGATAGATACGACAATTAAAAGACTGAAGAACCATTAGTCTGCGAGAGAAAATGATATTGTGATGAAGCTCCTAAAACTGGCGGGAGAACGCTGGCAGAAGAAAATACAGAGTATTATGAATGTGATATGGAATAAGGAGATGCCAGAAATATGTCGGATGTGGTGTTGCGTCCAATGTATAACAAGGTTGATAGAACGCTACATAAAAACTATAGAGGCATTTCTCTCCTGGATGTGGTGTATAAAGTGCTAACTAGTCACTAGCAATTAGTTATGAGTACAATCTACCATGGTTCATAAGATTTATTGACTTTCAGCAAGTTTTTGATAAAATTCTTCTAACGAAGTAACTTTTTTATTTCACTTAACTTTTATATACTTCAAATGACCTTATAAACAGCAATTATAATGAATCACAAAACCCAAATATTTCATTTCTTCTAATATTTTAAATTTTTCATTATTTAGTAGTAGTATTTTGATGCCGCTGATATCAATTATCTTAAAGTTTGCATTTGTACAAATAATCATAGCCTTCGTTTTATCAACATTCAATTTTAACATTTTGCCATTCAAATAATTAGATATACCAATAAGTATATTAATTATTTCAGACACTACCGAATCACTATCAACACTTGATGTAGCTAATAAAATGACATCAACAAATAAATTAACAAATGCAAGTGCAAGTAGATGGAAATATTTTAGCTTTCGAAATCAATCGTGGTCTGAGACAGAAAGATTTCCTTATTGGGTATTTTTTTTTACTTTAAACGCTTTTGCCTTCGAACATATTGTGACAGTATGCCTCTGTGACCCACCAAATAATTTGCAGGCGAGATCCAGCGTGCTGTGGAGACGAGTAATACTTTTCCGTTGTACTTTCCGTCAGAGAACATCTGAGTCACGTTCTAACTGCCGCCTTCACCTCAGTATTCTGATAAACCCGTGGCCAGGCTGTCCAGAACCAGCGTCGCCTCTCATCGCATTTGAAGAATTCAAATTGCGACATGTCTGTCAAAACTTTCCAGAGTTCTTCATTGCCAAATCGCAAAAGCCAGCGACATTTCAAAATTCTCTACGCTGTGAAAGCGACAAAGCGCATCGATTATAAAAAGAGTTGGCAAAGCGCGAAGTTAGAGGGACGCCGAGGCTAATAATTATTAGCTACCAAGAAGTCGAACAGTCAACAATGGGTTATGTAATCGGAGCCTCGAGCGTTTACGGGCGCTCGGGATACCCTATGTTTTGGTGATCACTAATTTGTGCATGTCGCATTGGACGGACCTGTGTGCTAGCACCAGAAGCGGAAGAGACGCACTTAACTAGTAACTAACTTGATTTAACGTCATTGTATTTTGTTTCTTTAACTTTGTCGTGCTCCTTGCGCTGCCATATTATTCAATGTAAATTCGTAACACCAGTGCATGTATGTATTGTTTTGTCAGCGTTTAATTAGATTTGTTCTATGTTGTAGTTTTGATTGCTACAGTTGAGGTTAACTATTTATTTACACTCTTTACTACAGGGCCCTCTGTTTACTCGCCCTATTCAAGTTTTGGACTTCGTTTTTTTATTGTCTAACTGAGCTTCAAATTTTATACATTTGTTTATGTATTGCACATTTTACATTTTTTGTTTTGCAGCCCCAGTCATTTGAAGGCATAATAAACCTCATTTGTAAGCTGCATATTTTCCTTGAGTAAAAGTACCAATCATTTAAGCAGTAAGTAAACGTGCCCTTGAGGTGCACTAAATTCGAAAGCTCTGTCTAGTCATTGATTAGACAATTGTTAAAATATTGTAAAGGAAAGTTGAACTTTAGTAGCTAAAGCAATTAGGTCTTTAGTTAACAAGCAGTTAAATCTCCATGTAAGTATTTTGAACCAGACCAAGCGCTTCAGCCGTGAACGTGAAGATCCATACAGCTGCGGGTTGAATTTTACGGTGGCGCCTTGGCATTTCATCATATTTTTTTATTATCCTAAGATAGAACTGGGCTTTACAATTAACGTGAACTGCACCCTCCCGCAAGCTAGCTGCGGAAGATTGGTGGCTTTACTACATTTGCCTGCCAACACAAATCAACCTGTGGTAAGTGCGGTCTGGTGTCAGACCCGTTCACCAATTTTGTTTAATGTAAACACATCCGAAAGGCTTGGTAAAGCATCATAGACACCAAGCAGTAGCAAACGCGGATGACCGTAATCAGAATATCTAAAGCAGAACTGCAAGATTGGAAAGGACTCCCAGAGAATATGGTCTACAATTTAATAGCGACAAAACCAAATTTATAGAAGTGATAGATATGTCAACAAAGGTAGATAGAAGTGATATGAAAGGTAAGACCGTTGAAAGGAGGAAATACATATTGTGATGGTCACAAACGACGGAAAAAACATGATAGAAGTAAATAGACGAATAGTGAAAAAAAATAAACTTGTTATGTTTGAAATTTTAATTGTGGTTAAATTCTTAATTTGTGACAATACTTTTATTCGTGTAATAAACATCCACATATCTTTGAGATTAGCTAAAGCTTGTTGTTCTCTTCATTAGTTCCCTAGGGATCTTATTTTCAGGGTAGGATTTGTCTTTTTTTCCTATGGGTTGGTTTGGGTTTTACTGCACATACTTTGTGTTTTTCGGTTTTCAAAATGTTTGTTAGTCTATTGGGATTGCGTATTTTGATCTCGTATTTGAGGTTCGAGATTAAAGAAAATGATTGTGGTGATGTCGTTCTGTATTAGATTTACACTAGTTTAGTCATAGCTAGTCTTTTCAGTCAATGCGAAAACAAGGTGAACGAGCTTAACGCAATATCTTTGTATTCGTTCTCGCTGGTTAGAAGGTTATTCGGGCTTGTTCTTGGGAATAATCTCGAACTTTTAACCATTTGTTTTTAAATTACTTTTGCGAGACTTTTTGATTTGTTCCGATAGCTTTGTAAGTCTAAAAACCTAATTAAAATGAGCTGGATCCTGCCAAAAATGATAATAACATAATCCACGTATCGCACCGCACCACCAGTACTCCCCGAAGTCACGCAGATGTAGATATAGTACAATATCTCGTATTAAAAAACAAGTTCTTCTCATAGTCGCCAGGTGGAGCACATATATCTGCAAAATTACCCATTTACTATTCTTAACTAATAATATGCAGAATAATATCAAAGAACAAGCAAAGAAATTACATTTGGTAAACAGATTGTTGTCCCTAGTCACAAAGTTAAAATCAAATTAAAATCAAAAGCGCAACAAACAGGGAAAGAGAAGAAGGGAAAAAATGGTTGAGTTTGTGGGAAGTAAAGAGCTATTTGCTTCATTTTACTATCAAATCCTGAAGTAATCAGATGGATGCAGAAATTCACCAAACCAATAGGATCAAACCTGCCCAGATTATTGGAGATTTTTAGAAATAAAATAAATCGAATAGACGAAATCGGCTTGCAAATCGTAGCAAAAAAAGCCCCGAACAAACGCGTTTTGCAATTTTGAAAATAAAAGTATGGCCCTTAAAAATGTTCAAGCAATCCCTGAATCTGCAATCGGCATACCAATTGCAAATATAATCGTCCCTAAAACCTACCTGTGTAACCTGAAATACGCGATGCCGTTCAAAGTTGTCAAACCCACAGCAACAGCGGGCGTGAATAAGAAGTAACACTTTCTGATCGTAGCAAATTATTGCCTGTGTTGGGGTGCCCACGTTTTTAATTTAATTTTAAATATTTTTACTATACTCGACGCAGAGAACAAATAGAGTAGAGTATGCAACCCAAATTGCGAATTACAGTGTTTCCTGGATTAGTATTTTAACAATAATTAACATAAGATCAGAGATATCAGTAATTCTGACAAACAATTGTTTTTTGTCAAGTTTGACATTTTTCGCAGTATTTGTCCTTGACATTTTGTGATTTTTACTTTATTTGTTCGTTTTAGTTCGCTGTTATTATTGTTCCTTCTACTTCTTTTCCCGTTGTTTTATATAGCATTTACAATTAGAAGTGCACAAATTTCATGCTTATTGAGTTGGTCGAAGTTTCTCTTTGTTTCATAACCTCAAAAGAATTATTTAATGTCAGTTGAAATTGTGTGTAATTATATCTCTTATTTTTTGGTGATTATTATTAAAATACTGATCCAGCCAGCTTTGTAATATGTCTTTTATTTGGGTTGCATACTCTACTCGATTTCCAGTTTATAACTTTAGGGTGGGGGGTCTATTTCCTGTTATTATTTTGATAGATTGATTTTTCAGTGTGCTGCTGAAGCATTTTTAAAACGTATTTTTGCTGTGCTTTTGTTACACGATTTAAAAACGTATCATCTTATATCGTCAGGAATTAAATTAAGTTTTTTTTTAAATGATTTTGGGATTGGCTGCAACTATATTCTTACTTACCTTTTGGCGGCATTACATCTTAGGTATGGAATTGTTTCTCGCCATTTTTTCATGTTTTTACCTGCAATTCGTTTTGAGCTAATCTTCAGTTAACACCTTCATTTGTTAAATTCATCATGGATCCATCAACATGCTGATTCATCACAATTCTTCGTACCTTTAGTCTAATGCTAAACGATCCATTTAAGCGGCTTATAGCTTTCAACATGCTCTGTTAACATTAATATTCATAGAAGATTTTTCGTTTCTTGTGCACAATTGTTGACAATTTTTAGTTTCTTACGTTTCTTTCCCAGCTTTAAATTTGGTAATTGTTACGTGTTGAGAGTAAATAGCAATAATTTTGAATTTCTTGTTGGGCAGAGATTTTCAAGTAAGCTGCAATGTGTTGTTATGACGGTATCAATAGTATATTACATACAGAGGTGGAAAGTGTTTCATTACTGTCGAGAGATTAAGTAGTTAACCGAGACGCGTAGCGTTGAAGTTAACTTTATCTCGAGACAGAAATGAAACTTTTCACCGTGGTATGTATACTATTTTACTCACAATCTATTTTTGCCATTATTTATTTAATTAGGTTAGTTTCAAATAATAAGTATTTTTATCGCAATTTAGTCACTTTAACAAAGGAAACTGCTACGCTGTTGCTAGGTAACGTGACAAGTTCATTGAAAGTGACGTTTAGCTAGCCGGGAAAATCTTACCTATTATTAACCGATCGTGAGTAAAGATAATTTCATTGCTAATATATGCTAGATCTAATTCAGTTAGGTACTTCACGCACATTTAAAATTCTTACCGCTGCACTGGTTTATTTTACCTACATTTCTTACAATTTTTGGAAAAATATAATAAATAATATGAAAGCTTGGCAATCATTTTTCGGTAAACCCTTCATAACAAAATAGTGTTGATACAACATTACTAATTATGTTAGCATTTAGAAAAGTCTATATTGTACTTTCTTTAAACTCAATAACTATACGTTTAACCTTTAGGATACGCGGATGACCTAGTCATCTTATTGGATGGAAGAATCCCCAACGCAGTCAGGTAGGGTATTCAACGGACCCTGAACGTTGTAAATTGCATAATTGAGCGCACAACTTACATTCAGATACTGGGCATACAGGTTTAGTTGCTAGCATGAGAGGCTCCATTTTTAATTACATAGCTCTAAAATATCTCTTAGCCACACTTTTTGAGCTACAAATCAAAGACCGCAAGAAATCGACAGCATTAAACACTGCACAAAGAGAGTTGAAAGAACTGCAACATCTAAGGATGATGCAGCGAAGAATCATGACATGGTTCCTAGAAATCCAGCATTGCATATTCTGTGCAACTTGGGTGTATTGGCAAGAAAAAGACCATTTGGACAACCCTATATGAAACCCAAGGACAGTAAAAAACCTGTACCTCAGGTTACAGGGGGCCAAGATAACCATGTTATAAATTACCAAGTTTAACACGGGGTAATAAAACCAGATGAGATGGTGCAACTCTGTTTCTGGCATGCGCTCTTTGATATGCCCTATACTTAAGACACATTCACTCTTTGTAATTTATCGAACCAAAGGACTTAAAACCGCATTACCGAATGATACTAGTGCAAGTTTTGAAAAATGTATGCAATGGTACTCGTATTGTCACATAAGAGTGTGCAAAGATATTTGAATATCAAATATCGAAATATGAACTAAAAGCTAAACATGGAATAATTTGCCAACTCGCCCTGAAACCATACACAGAATGAAAAAGCTGGAAATACGAGAAGAATTTCTACAGAATACTATAATTTCCCCACACAAATTTTTCTAAGCGACTTAGAAGTCTTTCCTAATATTTAAATAATTATTATTGTTACTCTTTGAAATTGAACATATTGCTCAAAATTATGTAGATAAACAGAGACATCAGGTTTGTTCAAAAATGCTTTCAATATTCAAGTCTCAATTCAGCTTTCCTCCCGCGTGTTTTCAACGCGATGTAATTAATTGGAGCATCTTCGTAATAATTTTACACCTCTGCGTTTAAAGGACTCAAGCAAAAGCAACACGCCAGTTAAATTTGTGAAATTATGTGGGTGTAATTACCAAAGCAGGCAGTAAACGTAGCCTACTAAAAGGATGCAATTTTTTATTTTACGGTAGCAGCTGTTGGGAGCTTTTAGACCATCAGAGTAATTATGATAATGGGTTTTTGTACATACAGGGTGGTAAACTGTTTCTTTTAGCTGCTGAAACAATTAAATGGAAATTAAAGCGTGCTGTCCTAATTTAAAGCTAACAGACTGCGTTAATTCTGTTCTTTATTCTGTCTATGTCCATGAAAAATATAGGTACATGCAAAACTCATTCTCTGAAGATTAAATCACCCGATTTATTTGACAGCCAGTAGGTGGGAAGTCGAAAAATAACTTCTTTATATTTACAGGAAACATCTGCGACATTTTGCTTTCCGCCAAGATTAATGCCCACAGCATTCACTTCCCACGACGATTAATTCCCACAAGGAGCAATCCGATCCCTGTTCCGTGAGATAAAGCAGACCTTTGATCAATTTAATGCAGGTTTGTTTTAATGGAGATACTGACCGCAAAAATACAAACCATCACTAAACACAGCTGGTCCATTTTTATTCACGAATTTTAGTCATTTTAGTAAGTAAGAGTTTATTTTATTGGTCATTTTTTCGTTGGCTAATGCAGACAAACTACAGAATGTAAAACTTGCTTGCTTGACAAACAGATTTGATCGCAAAACATGTACGAAATACGGTTTCAAATCCACACTCTTACATAATAATACTATACCTTAAAAATTATTACCCTGCTTACTACAATCACGAAATATGCGCATATATATATACGCACACAAAAGTAGTAATATATGCATCTAATTATTTTAAATAAATAGGTATACCAGTTTAGATGCACAGAGCACATCAGAATGGAAAAAGAATTAAGTAATTATAATTGTAAAACTGAAATTAATATAAGTAATAAATATACTACCATATGTTGATCGGTATCGAGCTGCATGACCATTCGCCGTTGGGTTACAATTAACGTCGCTCTCCTTTGAAGACTAATCTATGAGGTAGAGTAACAAAACTACACACAAAACACGTGGCTTGAAGGTAGCACAGCGAGCCTACATTGAGACCTAAGTGCACGTGAACTTAGTTCACTCTCCACCCAAAAATCTAAACTACCAAATGTTAGTATAATTAGTTAAAAATACAATATCGTGTTGAATATCAAAATTTGATGATATTCTAGTAACTAACTAAATACATTACTAGTAAACTAAAGTTTCTTATTCCTCATATTTCATATTTTTATAACAATAAATACATTGTGTTTTTAGTTTATTACAATTCCTGTTATCATGCATTGATATATCACGTGACTACGTGACTACGTATCTCTCTGCTTGCATTTGGACCACTTGAACTATCTAATGTTGCATTTACTCTATCAGAGTAAACCAATTGATAATTGATTTTTTGACAGTTCCACAAGTACAGGGAGATTAAAAATAAACTTGCTCATGAAAAAAACTATCTACACCGCACTTTATAAAACTAAGTACATTTGAACTACAATAAACTGGATTAGTAATTCATGTGACTTTAACACAGTCTAATTAGCTACACAAATATGCAAAACTATGTAATTTAAACCAAATTTAGACATTAAATTGACAGGTATCATAAAAATAACAATGGGATAAGTTAAACAAGATGTTGAAAATAAATTTTAAACTTCAAAAAAAGTTTGACAGTTCTATGTCAACAAAAAGCATGCTACAGATTGGGCAAGTTTGATTATTCTCAATGGCTTCGGCGAAGTAGTTTATTTTTGATCTCCCTATACATTTGCAGCATGCACAGTGTTTAATGATCGGTGAAAACAATGGTTTAAAACATACAAAATTAAAGGGCTTAGCTGAAAAACGGTTGGGGACTTGCCAAATTAAGCCGCATAAAGTGACGGTTTTATCAATTAATACTGTAACGCTTGCTCCTGAATTTAATTCTTATTACACTTAATAAGTATTTGAATTTAATTCGTCACGCTATCAAGCGTTGAACAGAATCCCATCTACGATGCGCGACCAGCGCTGAAGAACCGAAGTGTTTTCCCCTTCCATAAAAGCGGGGAGCCCATGTACCGACAACGACATACGAAACATATAAGAGAAAAATACATGGCCGCTCCAAGTATAACTTAAGATTACCTGATCCGTCCAAATTCCTCCCCTTGATCTTGAGATTTCCCTTCTCATACCTTCCTTCCGATCTCAACCTGTTTATTTTGTCCTGACAATGTTTCTGTCTCGCAGAATAAATTCCGGACCAGTAGGTCCTTAGAGAGATGACAGCGTTTCTGTCAACCCATAAGTGCTTTTAATTTTCCTGTAATCCGTCCGTACTCGTTTGAATCTTGAGCGTGAATTTTAATTGCGACCAGGAAGGCAGTATTTCCACGAGTTTAATTTTTATTAACATTAAAGCATGCCGAGATTTCTATCGCCTTCACGCCTAACCGAAGCCGCAACCTGGAGTTTACTGTATAAGAAACTCACCTGGAGAACCAACCGCCAACGCACGAAAAAGCTGTCCAGAAGCTCGCAGTCGAGGGCATCGTACCTCCAGTTCTTCGCCATTTAAACGCCAGCGTTTCGCTTATCAGCCGAAATCCCAAAGCAGTCGCTACATTGGAAATAAAGCCGCGGCCGCCTCCAGATTCCCAGGTTAAACGCCGGGGACATTTACGAATCGCCCTGCTGTCTTTAAAGATAGAGCCAGCCGCAGGTAACTCTAAAACTTTCTATTTAATCCGGCAGTCACAGTCTTCTGTAAACAAATACAACCACGAAGTCCTTATCGACACGGCTGCAAGAGAACTACGGCCATTTCCCAAGAAGCGAAGTGCGTGTCATTTATGGGAGACATCCGACCTAATTGGACACTTTCCTGGAAAATTCGGGGTACGTCTTAGCCGTAATGGGACAAGTGGGCGCAGCCAACTGGGCGCGGCCATCTCGGCGCGGAAAACTCGGCGGGAGCCAACTTGTCGCAGGGACAACTGGGCGCAGGGACAAATCGGCGCGGGCCAACTCGGCGCGAGCCAACTGGGCCCGAGACAAGCGGGAGCGAAATAATTTTGAAACACGAATTTTAAAAAAAAGTACTTCTTTGCTTATCTGATGAGAATCTGCTGGCTGTCAATCCTTATCCGCACAGAAATATTATCCTCTTAATATTTTCTACAAGAAGTGATTTATAGCTTTCTCGTAAAGCAGATTAGATGAAACATTGTACTTGCTTAGACAGGGCCATTTCTATCCTTTTATGATACTTTTATTTTTACAAATAGCAAAGTTATAAAAAGCTTAAATTGTTTGTTTATGTTCAATCTAATTCTGAAAAACGGTTGAATTTAGATCCATAACGAAGGCTATCATATCAAATCTTATAAATATAAAAATAGTGTGCCATTGTAAAACCAATTCAAAATTAT
This sequence comes from Agriotes lineatus, assembly GCA_940337035.1. Classification (NCBI taxonomy): domain Eukaryota; kingdom Metazoa; phylum Arthropoda; class Insecta; order Coleoptera; family Elateridae; genus Agriotes; species Agriotes lineatus. The sequence goes on from CALNHX010009756.1 coordinate 24,806, forward strand.
TAAATTTGACAATGTTGAGCGCGCTGCATAGCATTAATACTCAGAGATACTATTTTACACTAAAAAAGGTAATTCAGAAAAATTATTTTTGGTAACGTTTTCGTCCATTCAATTGTTTTCTGTTACAGCAGCCCTCCAAAATTCGACATTTTTGCCAACAATCGTTAATATCTCCAAAAGAGGTGACATAAGACCCATACACATTTATATTAAAATAATTAGCATTTTGGCGCAACACCTTTAAGCCACCCAAGTACAGACAATTTCGAAAAAAAACTTGCTAACTGCAATAAATTTCTTAGCCACTCTGTATAACCAAAACTATTTTAGCAATATGCAAAATCTTCGTACCTTCAACTTTTATATGAGCAAATTTTATGCAACTCTCATAGTTATTTTCTAGCCCCGCAGAATTGCCGGACCCGGTATGCTTAGGTTTCGCGGCCAGTTGGCTTGCGCCAAGTTGGCTCGCGCCGAGTTGGCCACGCCGAGATGGCCGCGCCGAGTTGGCTGCGCCCACTTGTCCTAGACCGCGTCTTAGCAGGGTTTCCTCTCCGGATCTGCTTTACATTCCCTCAACTTCGATTGCAGCCGAATCCAGGAAAATGAACACCGCTCCCAAAAATTACAATGTCATTTTATAATGTATAATTTATTGCTGATTTATTACTGTACTTATCTATAAACATTATAGCTATTTCTATAATTATTCTCGCGTTTTTACTGATCTATCATATATTTGAGCCAGAATAATTCTCCGGTTTGAGCTAATACCCGAGGTATAATTTTGAGGCCCTTAGAAAAGAGTAGAAACATCACAATACTACACATACAGCTTTTGTCTCACTTTTCATTCCTTTCCCTCTTTCATAAAACTTATTTTGAATTACTTGTTATAATGAAAAATATAGGTCAAATATACCTGTATTTGACTTAAGTTAAGGACAGCTAGTTGCCAAGTCGTAATTGTAACATGTGAGCAAACGAAAATGAAATCAAACTTAGCTTTGAAAATAGAAACATGTCGATTATTAATTCACATTATGTTGGATATGGACTATTGTGATAACTGTCATAACGGGGAGGTGATACATCACGCTAATAGTGGAGGTGTCTTGATACGAAGCAATAAAACACAGTAGTCTTCTCCACGTACATTTTTAAAAAAGGGACATGTTTCGAAACCAGACTAGTTTCATCTTCAGGCCAAAATGATCATTGGTAATAATAAAACCACGTGTTCCAATTGTAGGTTAAAATTTAAATTGAGGTTATGTTGAAGCGCTGAAGGTGAGGTAGCAATGAAAATTCACAAATGACACCACATTAAAGAAGAAAATTAATTTCAAAACATGTCGCCTTTTTAATAAATGTACGTGGAGAAGACTACTGTGTTTTATTGCTTCGTATAACTGTCATATGTAAATTATAAACATCATAAGTAATAAACCACATGACTTAATGTTTTCAAAGCCAACCTTGATTTCGTTTTCATTTGCTCACATGCTATGTTTATTCAGTTAATGTTTCTTTAAAAAGTATGAGCGCCGAGGCTGCAACACAGCGGTTTCTAGCTTCACCATTTTTATTAATTACTTTTGCCTTCTCTCGTTACCTGCTGTCCCAATAGCAATAAGATCTCTCTTACCTTATTTACCCCAGTCGTGGTTCAGGACAGCCCATATTAAAAGGAACCAGAAGTTTATCTGTACTCGTGCTAAAATGAAGGTATTAGCGTCAAAATTGTACTCAAATGAAAATTCAAATTGTTTAGAAGCAAATCAGGAGCTATATTTTCGTGTGAAATACAACGCAAACTAATAATAAATCTCAATAATAAACCACGAAGCGAATAGATGTTTCTACTCCGCATTTATTTCAAGAATAATTCGCATTTATGCTAGTAATCTACGGTGAAAACGTCACACTTCTTGCACTCGGAACAGTAATATTAAATCACTCTGACCGATGTTTCAACGACGCTATTGTGCTGGCAGCCTTCTGTTCACATATGCAACCGCACTCCGCACTGAACAATAGTTTGCCCCTACCCATTTTAGCGCGCAAAGAATTATTCAACATCAGTGATCGCCGGAAAATGGCCTAATTTGATCTGATTCACCCACCTTGAGTGATGACGGTCGAATGCCGGTTGTGTCATACTTGGACTACGTGCTTCCTCAGCTCTCCCAGACGATGCCTTTACTATCGCGTCACTCGACGACATTGTCGCTTTCTTAGTTGACTTCCTGCGTTCAAATTATCAACCTGCACTGTCTGTAAAAATTCGACACCATTGTGTGCCTTGCAAGCCACTATTACACCTTCCTGCTTTCGGATTTCTTTTAGGACACATAGGAAAGGGTTTCACAGACCTAAGATATAGAATAACAAGGTCAACACACACCAAGACACACACCTTATACACAATGGTAGCTACGCAAGCACGAAGGGCGCGCTCCAACTTTGTATCTCGTAACTCAGGGCAGGTTGAGCACTACACCGCCAGATGCTAGCGTACAAAGCACCGGCCTCTACACCTCTAAGGTAACAAGAGGTTAACGATTATACATACATACATACAGGAAAGGGTTTCAGAAACTAGGTCAGACGGCTTTCATTTGTGCCCACAGCCGCAGCACTATTTTCGTTGCACGCGAGACGGCTTCCGAGGCACCCTGCCAAATCAACGCTACCACTCTGCACTTTTCTGCGGCAGGCGCCTGTATTTTTACGTGTAACACGCAAAATACACTGGAGCGCATTTAATACTCACTTAAAGCTAATTAAGAATATGTAACAGCAAGCAACAATGAACACAGATGTACAAATCGGCTGTGTATTGAAATGCCATTTTAAATACATTCAGGCGAATCATTACTAGTTCTCGTTCCAAGAAATGTATTATCTATACGTAAGTTGGCAAGATGATAAATAAATCCTTAATTTAAAAAAAAACACCTTGTGGCGTCACCAACAATTTAGTAAGTAAAGTCATATCTCAACCAAAACTAAATGCTAATTTAAAACAGCAGGTAGCTTTCATTAAAAAATGCTAGGTCACTGATTATCGGCAGCTTCTTAACTTATTTGAATACAGTTAAGCTGTAGTACTTGAACTGTAAAAAATATCACAAAAGAATTTACTTTGGCCTGCCAATGGGCTCGGTACAGTAACGGGTTATACAAAAAAGCATTGCAAAATTACTAGTCTCAGCGGGTCTGTAGCACAAGTAGTAACGAACGTCTTCTTACGGTATCAAAACGACTTAACGACACCCACGCCAGGTGAGGTCAGTCCGGGAAAAGCTGGCACACTCGCCCTTAGATTAGTTAAAACAGGCTAAAGGCCTCGGCTGAAGCGCTCAGGGAGTTGGGCGTGGTTCAAACGGTACGTCACTGGGAAAGCGTGCTAAGACATATACGGGGCAAGTCAAAATAAAGGGGGGGGGGGGGCGCCACCAAGCTGTCATAGGGGTGTATCCGAATAACAGGGCCTGGACGGTTAGACGGGTGAGAAGTACACAGGGTACTCCGTCATGAAGGTACTCGAGAGTTGTCAAACTCGGGCTACAATTTCGGGACAGAAAATACTTAATTCACGATTTCGGGAACTTGTGGCCGCGGCGGCGACGTCACAAGACCTACCTGCACGCTTCAATCTCTCAAGCCCCGTCGTACATCAATCTTCACATTGAGAGGCTTAATCTGAAAAAGAACATGCACAGGTCGAACAATAATAATAAGTCCCTTAATCAGATATTCGTCTATTGGTCGACTTCTTTACAATCGTGCAGCGTTCACGCCGCCAAGCTTATTTTAAATCCTAAGGTATGCCACAGCTGGAGGACGCATTAATGCTACTACACAAACATGTAACCGGCCGATGTTGGCCCGTTAATTTACATAAAAAAGATCAGTCACAAATAAGCGCCCTCGAAGGACGTTAGCTCACGACAAACGTATCAATCGCCAGCGAAGGCGACGAAGGCACTATAAATGACAGCAAGCACAGCGTCGCAAGGGTGAGCGACGAGTTAGTTAAATGCTAAATTAGTTAGGCACAGGGCCCGCACAACTGCAAGGTTTGACCAAATTACGGCAAATACAGCGTCGCAAAGGTATGCGATGAATTAGTTGAACTAGGCACGGGGCCAGCATACTTGCAAGATTTGAATGAACGACAGCTAGTGCCACGTCGCCAAGGCATGCGATAAATTAGTTTAACATCTAATAAGCAAGACACGGGGCAAGCGCACACATGAAATGTTTCTATTACTGATAACAAGTACAGCGTCGCAAAGGGATGCGAACAGTTCGTTAACTGTTTAATCGGTCAAGCACAGGGCTCGCATACATGCAATACTTGAGTGAATGATGGCAATTTTAGCGTCACAACGGCATGCGAAGCTTCAGATCACCGCAAAAGTCGTGAATACACAAACACGCCCACGCGGGCTCACAAGCGCAAACTCGCTCGCAGGCATGACAGATGATAGTTTAAATGGATATTTGTACAGGTACCTTATATCGCTGACGGTCCTTGAGGATTCCGTGCGGTCGGCTGGCAGCTTACATCCGCCTGTGGCACCTAATTAGAAGCGGGGCGATACATGTAGCAATAGGCAGAAATTCCGCCTAAGATGGCGTCGATCGGAATGCGACTCTCACGAGAGCAACAACAACGGAAGTGAGAGCCAAAACGTCCTGCCGGGATGGATCCTCGAATTGTCGAGTTAAAGGGGACAGCCCCTTACTTGGAAAAGCAGAACTTGGCTCTCGAAATGCCCATTACACCCACACCACGTAGTATAACCCACCACAAGAACACACTGGACCTGTCTTTTCTTTCACAGCGCCGAGTGACGCCAAGCGTCCCCACGCGGAGCAACAACCAATGGAGAAGCGGAGTCTTCAGCAGTTCAAGCCGGTTTTTTGCGCGTCGAAGGGGCACGCGTTCTATAAAGGGTGACCTAAAAATGACTAAAGCCAGAGTGTTACGCCCATACACAGGGTGCTCGGATTCAAATGGGAAAGAACAGAGTTGGTATTTGTGAATATTTACCATGTGAAGTTAAAAATGCCGACATCCGATTTGAAATACAGACAGGCTGTACTGAAAGTTTAAATAATCTACTTGATTGCTTAGGGCTGCAAAATGGCTTAACAGTCTATATATTTGCAAAAGTTAGAGTCTATGGTAGCCTGTTACGGTATAATCCGGACCGAACACCACTTACCACAGGTTGGTTTGCGTTGGGAGGCAAATGTAGTATGCCCCCCATCGTCCGCAGCTAGCTCGTCGGGAGGGTGAGGTTCACTTTACTTGTAAAGTCCGATCCTGTCTCAGAACAGTAAAAATTCAGATGATTGCGAGGGCGTCACTGTAAAAATTCAACCCTTGGCTTTATGGATTTAATTCGTCTACGGTCAAAGCAGGGGCTTTGGTGTAAGGAATACTTACGTAAAAGCTTAATTTCTTCAATTACTGTAGCTGTTTGAGTTTAACTTTTCCTTACCCTTTTTTAACAATTGTCCAATCAATGACAAAACAAGCATTTGAATCTCGTGCGTTTGAAAAGCGCGCTCTCGTACTGTTTAAGCAAATTGTACTCTCAGTTAAATCACCAAAAAGAAATGTAGTTTAACGAATGAGGTTTATTACACCCCTAAATGATTGGGGCTGCATAACAGGAAATGTAAATTGTAAATACAAATGGTCACAGCATGCAACACCTAAAAGACATTTATAAAATTGACGCTCCGTTTGTTTATATTCAACAGAATCCAAACACTTAAGCATAATAAATAAAAGCAACATGTAATATAATAGAGAAAGCATTATGTAAATATATATAGAGAGGGCGACCAAAACAGCTAACCTTGGCTCTACAAATTCCAAGCTATCTTGGAACATAGAATACATTGTGATATCCATCGCAGCCCATTGCAGTGAAATTATCCAAATCACTTACAGAGTAGATTTCGCTTAGTACACAATAAAGGCCAATAAGGGCATATCGGTCTCTGGAGAAATTTTAAACCATCTATTTACCTCTGACCGCTGACGTCTTAATTACAAATAACCCAGAGTATATTATAGGAACTGTGTTAACTAAAATAAGCAATGTTTCTAGAGAATAACGATTAAAATTTACTATAAATAAAACTAACATAATGAAAACAAAATCTATTACAGCATGCAGTGATGGGAACTTAAAGAAAGCCTGGAATCAGAATTCAATAGACTGATTATACTGAGAAAGATTAGTAGACAGATACTGAAAGGAAGAAGCCCTAACTGCACTCCCGATTTACAAATATCAACATGCTTACCAAACAGGAAAGTCATATGAAACCGCACTACACCAACTAGTGGGAAAAATTAGAGAACCTTGGAGTACAAGGAGTACCCAGTCGCAGCATTTCTAGACATAGAAGGTGCCTTCGACAACACCTCCTATCATTCCATTGAAACACAAACCGTCAGATCGATAACACCACGATAAGATTTACTATGGCAATGTTCAACACTAGAGTTGTAAAGGTCAAGTTATTCGACAAGGAAAAGACGGTGCAGGCTACAAGGTATGAGAACTATTTTCGAATTTAGCGTTTCCTGCATTGGTACCTTAGATATTAACATTTTCCCGGTTCATTTAAGCCAAATTCATAGTCTAGTGGTGTAGCCAAAACTTCAGTTCGTCCCATACTTTCTTCCTTTCATTTAGAATTATAGCGTCTCGCAGCGTAATTATCTTCCCTGAAATCTAAATTTAGCCTTGCTCCTGCATGCCAATTTGTCTTATCGTATTCTAAGAATGTTGTCGTTGCCTGATGGCCTAAAACTTCCCCGAAGCTTCCAGGAAAAATACTGAGTTAATGTTTCGTCATACTGGAACTTTCCGAGCTGTCCACGAGTGGAACAAGGAACGAGCTTACGTAGCGAGTGCGCCTTTTCATTCAGTTTTCGCATCAAAGGCCGAAGCACCATTCAGCCACGGCCCTTGAGATCATTCGCAAAGGTGGTCGCTAAATCCCGGCGGGACTTTCCTCGCCGCGTAAAAAGTTTAAAGTCGAAATTGTGGAAATTTGTGAAGCTACATCGTCGCTGTCATCGAGCCCGGTGTAGTAGTGGTCGTTTGGTGAACGTTTAGACTAGTTTTTCGTATCGTCAAGCTAAGCATCTTCTTTAACGCTGTCCCAGCGGATTTTATGTGAAAATCTTAACCATGTGCTAAGCCTGCCTGTGAAGTAAAGTCCCGATTACCGTCCTTAACCTGACTAACCTTTTCGCATATTTTCAACCGTATTAAGTAATTATTGTAACGTTCATTGTCAGTCTTACATATTTTCTATTTCATAGAGTTTATTGTTAATTACTTATGTTTTTCATTAATGTTTGCATGCATATATTTGTATTTTTTATGTACAGTAATTCAGATGAATGAAGATAATGTCACCAAAAGTAAGTTCAATTCAGCTGTTGCAGTCGCCGCCTCAAGCTGTGCCAAGCCAGAAGTAGAAAGGTGAATCACTTACTTCCACTTTCAGAGTGAATTCATCTGTGTTGTTGATTTCCACGATTTAGTCAGAAAGTGGTGGCGCTCCAATTATTTAATATATTTTAGTTTGTTCACCGGATTGCCACCCTAATCCTAAGGTAGTCAAGAACTCTCCCTTCTCGCTAAGCGTTTAAAGCCTGAGTCTTTTGTTACCGTCCATCGTAATGGGGCGAGAGCCCCGCATTTAGTAAAAAATTTCCATATTGTGTCGTAAAGTCGCTTGTTGACAGTAACAAATGGGATATTCACAGGAAGGAGTCCTTGCTCCACTCCTGTGGTTTCAACTGCCGACCCAACTCAATAACAAAGGCTACTACACTCAAGGATGTGCCGATGACATTGGCATACTGATTCAAGGTAAATACTAAAGAATCGTAGACAATGTAATGAAAACAGCACTAAAGAAAACCGAAAAGTGGTGTCTAGAGAATAATCTTAGAATTAATCCTAGCAAAGCCACTCTCGTCGCTTTCACTCGTAGAAAGAACATCACAAACAGAATCAACATAAAACTGTTTGAAACAAATGTCAACTGGGAGAACGAGGTTAAGTACTTAGGATTAACCATCGACTCCAAACTAACTTGGAACTCCCACCTAGACAAAACAATGACCAGGTGCATACAAATATTAGTTATTGAGAACAGGGCTATAGGTAGTACTTGGGGACTCAAACTGGAACTGACCCTCTGTCTGTACAAAACCATGGTCCGACCTATAATTTCATATGGAAAGAACTTTACCATACACTCAAATTGGGATCCGAACCAACTACCAACCCCAACAAATAAGAACATCATTTTCTACACTGATGGATCTAAGCTTGAAGGGGGTACAGGCTCCGGTGTGTACAATACCAATCCTAGAACCAACGAAAAGTTAGTCTAGGAAAGTTATGTAACATCTTTCAAGCTGAAATACAAGCTATTAACGTATGCGCAAACATCAGCATAGAAAATAAGCTGCTCAATCGAGACTCTTTGAGTACTTCATCGAGACTGGTCAAGGAATGCAAATCCAAACTTCAAACTTTGAGTCAGGAGAACATAGTAAAATTATGCTGGATTCTAGGTCACCAAGGCATTGAAGGAAACGAAAAAGCGGACACGCTCGCAAAAGAAGCATCTCGTAATGTCCAGAAACTAGTCGAACCATACAGAAAAGCCAATCCCGCTCAACCATTAATGAATGGGTCAATACCGCACACCAACTACGGTGGAGAAACTACAATCAAGTAACACACTGCAAAAGATTGCTAAAAACTCCGAACCCACAAACCACCAAAACCCTGTTGAGACTGAACAAAACTCGAATCAGGCAAGTAGTCAGTCTACTAATAGACACTGGAGCATTCAGAAAATGTATGCACAGGATCAATATATATAGAGATGAACCTATTTGCAGACTATGCCAAGAGGATGATGAAACAGCCTATCATATCCTCTTTGAATGCCCAGCATTAGAGCGTAAAAGACACCAACTCGACTGGAGCCTTAACTGTATTGACAACCGTAAGCTACTAGGGGACATTGCAAGTCTAGTAACAGATACGGATGTCGGCCTACTAACTTAAAAACTCCAGTCAAATAAAAAAGCCCAAAGGGCTGACTTGCGCGTGCCAGGCAGTCGTGGAACCTAAAAAAATAGACTGGGACAGACAGCTTGCGCAAAATCAAATAACATAATAAATCCTCTCATGATAGATAATTAATATTGTTTTTTCTATAGCACATGTTAAAGTGTGCTTTTATCAACTCAAAACAAAAGGTCAAGTTTTACTTTAACAGCAAGGGTAGATAAAGTAGCACTTTAACATCAAGGATAGATAAAGTAATTTAATTTTCTAACTTTTGTTTCAATTAAATATGACGGCTTCGTATTATCGTAGCAACCCAATCTAGCTATTGACATTTTGAAATGTGATTGACTGTCATTATTTTCTTTTTAAATTGTTAAAGTTCTTGCTATAGAAAAAAATATGGTATTATACACGACGATAAAGTTATTTCTATCCACTCTTGAATCATTAACGTCTCGACTTCGTCTCGACGTTAAACGATTCACTCGTGGATAAAATTTAACTTTATCGTCTTGTATAATAAATTATCTCGACGTTAAACGATTCACTCGTGGATAAAATTTAACTTTATCGTCTTGTATAATAATAGTAATTTATTATACAAGACGATAAAGTTAAATTTTATCCACGAGTGAATCGTTTAACGTCGAGACGAAGTCGAGACGTTAATGATTCAAGAGTGGATAGAAATAACTTTATCGTCGTGTATAATACAATATTTTTTTCTATAGCAAGAACTTTAACAATTTTAAAAGAAAATAATGACAGTCAATCACATTTCAAAACGTCAGTAGCTAGATAGGGTTGCTACGATAATACGAAGCTGTCATATTTAATTTAAACAAAAGTTAGAAAATTAAATTACTTTATCTATCCTTGATGTTAAAGTGCTACTTTATCTACCCTTGCTGTTAAAGTAAAACTTGACCTTTTGTTTTGAGTTGATAAAAGCACACTTTAACATGTGCTATAGAAAAAATTACTATTTATGCTAACATTTTAAAAGTAGTATTAAAAAATGCTCTTACAATAACATCTAAAAAATGTTTTAGACAAATATTTTCAAAACAGAGTTGTGGTATATTCATGGTGTTTCTAAAATAAAGGTACATACCTTTCAGAAGCATTCTATGATCAAAAATAAACCAAAAAGTTCTAATAAACCCATGTCGGCAAATACATGCTGTCTAAGATATTAAGCTTAAATGTGTTAAAGTGTTAAATCTGGAAAATTATGATTGAAAGGTTTAACTTGCTTAAAATCGTAGATAATATTATTAACATTACTTAAGTAAATTGTTAAGCAAGTGAATGTACTAAATTAATTTGACATAAATAAGTCAAATTCAGTTTCAGTAACGCAATGGTGAATTTTTCTTTTCCTGAGAAAGCGGATATGATTTTTATGTACGGTTCTTCCAGTGGGAATAGCCGGAAGTCTACTAGGCTCTATAAAGAGTGTTTTCCAAATCGACAGCAATCAAATCATAAAACGTTTGCTGCTTTGTACCATATGATTTTTACTTCCCTCGTCTTAAAGACGAAGGAAGTATTGTATTCGCAAAAAAATCAACTTCCGAGATTCCTTCAGATATTTACGTTTCAGGGTCTCTAGATGACGAAAAAACAGGTTTTCTCAATTCCGTCTCTCTGTCTGTCTATCTGTCTGCTATTTGCTGAAGGATGACGATATTTTGCATGCAGATTATATATTTACCTATCATGAAACCAAGAAAATACATACAGGGTAAGCACTTTAAAAAATTAAGTTTTGTTTATTTTTGAGTTAACTTTGAAATAGATGGAAGTAGTAATTTGCGCATAGGTCAGGCTTCACATTTGCTCAAAATAGAATTTAACAGATACAGGATAATATTACAAAGGAGTTAAAACGTTTCAACAATAAGACCGTTCTGTTCAATAGAGGCGCATGCGCGCCGCACTCGTTCCAATAAACCTGGATGGCGCAGTACGACAAGTCAATGCGGTTACAATCGCTACGAAGATGCGGCGAAAATAACTTTGTATATTTTCCAGGCGTACTATTGGCTGTACTTTGCACGATTTCGTGGAGCATACCCACTTCATTATGCGCCACTACAGCAGCTTCACACCTAGCTTGATAACCGCGCCGAAAAGCGAAATTCACACGTTTACCGCCAACAAATTTCGCAACGTGGGAATTATAAAGTTCTGCGGAATTGTTGGTAACATCATGTATTAAACTCTTAGAATGGCAGGCTACACGACGTACTGCAGTCATAATTTCCTCAAACAAACCGCTTTCTTCTAAATCTGGAACCATATTTTTTTCGCCTTTAGCACCGGTACAAAAATAATCGCGCTGTGTACATCCCCTCTGATCACCAAAGATATGTTTCGGTCCATTTAAAATATCTATTTCCAGTTCTCTAATTTTTGTATCTGTAGTTGCATCTTGGCTTTTTCTAAATTCAATGGCTTTGGTAACTGCACTACGAAACCTGAGAATATTTTCTGAGATTATGTCTTTTAATTCGTTTTTCTTGGTTTTTGGTTTTTTGGCAACTTCTCGTAGTTTGTTTATGTACTCCACCAGTCCTCGATGCACGCTGCTGTCGCCATCACCCACTAATTTTACATATTTCATACCGTACATCTCCATTGATTTTTGGAAACGTTCTACTATGATTGCAGCCTCCATTCCAGTTGATGGACCGGTTCAATTTCTATAGCAGGTGTGTTCTGGACATTTGTTATCTTTGTACAGATCCTTCCGTGCACACACCAAACAAAACTTATTTTTAACGGCAATATACAGCACCTTCTTTGTCCGGAAGTCCAACTATACAAGCAACCCCTGACAAGGCGTTATAATTAGTGCGATACGACCGTTTGCTCCACGCTCCGTCTGCTACTAGTGCAATGTTTGGACACCCTTGGTCATCTACTTCTCCTAGTTTCACTGCTAGTTTCGTCTCTTCTTCCGCGGCCTTCTTCATCGCGTCAATTGCAGCGCGGTTATAGATTTCGCAAACTTCATCTTGGTAAACGGTGTAAGTAGCACTTGATGGACTGGGAATATCTAAAGCCGCAGAAAACTCAGTAAGTTGGGTATATCCGGCACCGATGGACACAATCGCAGATACGGCCGATAAATTAATGTTCATTCTCGGATTTTCTGAATTTTCCTTTGAAATTGTCTCGGTTTTATTGCACACTGCACATTTAACAGTAAATACCGACACAAATCTTTTGCGTCTTTCACCAATAAGATCTATATCGAAAAACGAGCACCCAAATCCATCGTGCTGCAGTGCCTTCAGTGTCCTGAAAAAGTGCGCGATATCTACAATTCTGCGACCACTAATTTCCGGATGCTGTTCTTGTTCTTCTGGTTCCATTGCTTCAGTGTCTAAATCCGGAAAAGATTCTGTCGATGAACTGTTTTCATTAACATTTTTGGAAACAATGGAATTTTCAAAATAACAGACTTCATTTTCGGATGAAAATATTTCCTCCTCGCTATGGAAATTTGTTTCGTTATTATTAAAATATTCTTCAGCAGAAGAAACTGACATATTCACTTCACTTTCTTCATCATGTACACGCGATACACATGGTGCACTAACTGTGCGCACCCTTTCTTTTGCCGCACGAATTTTCTTCATTTTTTCTTTGACACTACGTCTTGTTTTAGTCAACTGCAAGTGCTTCGAATTTGCAAACTCTGTACGACCCATTCTCGAAAACTAAGAACCACTAACTGAAACACAGGCAATATCACATCGTACTAATCGCTTGGTAATTATTGTTCAACTCGGATTTTATAATTAGGTAGGAGTAATGAGTCAGTACTTCCTAGAATGAAGTCATTATTTATATTAGAGTGGAATGTATCTATAATTAGTTTCGAGACCAAGTAGTAGGTAAGTAGACAGACGTTAAATAATCAAAAACCAATTTAATAATAATAAAATTATTAGTTAATGACATTTTACGTTTAAAATAGCAGCAGATTTTGAATAAAAATAAATAAGTAAATTATTAGAATAATTTTCGGGTGGAAAATAATTATGTACATAATTGTTTCGCTTTTGCCACCAATATTTTTTTTTTCACAAGATTCTATTGCCGGCTTCTTTTCTTCTTTTCCTGCTTTTATCATTTCATCCCATGCTAAGGCCGTTATACCAGTGTATACTGTTTCCTGGTGTTTGAAAAATATCCGACTCGAGATTGGTGGAATATTTAATGCAGAAGTGATTTCTGCCAAACACGCGTAACTACCACCGGTGCATACAATTCCTAATGACAAAACAAAAATTTAATTAACGAATAACAAGAAGATTTCGAAATTTATTATTCGGTATCCAGCCATCTTTGACGATGTATAAAACTTATAATCCGTGGCGTAACTACAAAAAGTGCGACTTTTACTCTGATGATGCAAGCTGCAAGATCTTGCAAAACGTTAGTGAATATGGATGCACAAACAGCAAAACGGCCAAATCTGCCTAAGTATCCTCGTTCTCAAGATACTCAAACAACACGCGCCACCAGAGACCATGGCCATCGCGCGGGTTTTTGCTCGACTTCACAAGGTGCAAGGCACATTAAGCCTGAAAATGCTGGGTGTTCATATACAAATACTACGCGGTCTAAGCCGAAATTCTATGCTAAGGAGAATAATTCGAGTAACCGCGAAAGCCTCAAACAGTACACAAGAAATAACCCGACAAAAAATATGCTTTGAATAAACAAAAAAGTCGATTTGTGCTACAGTGGCGTCGTGACGCCCAGTGACGCCAAAATTTTAAATGGCAAGGGGGGTCGAGTGATACCGCATTTGAAAGCTCGCGTCATTCTGCGTATAATGGGCTATTTTTTTTTAATTTTATCGATTCGAATTAAAACACCGGCAGGGTGAATATTAAGATTTTGGCAGATTAATTCACTGAATTCGGAACTAAATTAACAGAAAACGTCTGCAAACGTTCCAAAACAGATTTAAACCGAAATATTTATCTATGAGGAAGCTCAAAGGTTTGATGATGAATCTTTCTACGGGCCTTTTCGGTTTTCGAAAATTTAATTTTGTTATTTTGACGTTTATTAGAATCGATAAAATTGAAAAAGTATAGCTTATTATACTCAGAATAGCGAGAGCTTTCAAATGAGGTATCACTCGAACTCCTTGCCATTTAAAATTCTGGCGTCGTTGAGCGTCACGACGCCACCGTAACAGAATTCAAATTTTTTGTTTACCGAAAATGTAGTATTTGTAGTCTTATTTCATATCTTAAAGTTTGGTTCTCCTAATTCAAGTTTTGCTAAAGTTAAGCGGGGGGTGGTGGGGTTACTTTACGAACGCAGTGTATAAACACTGCATTCGTAAAGTAAGCCGCCCCCCATGCTAACTTTTGAATCGCTTAAATTAGAAAAACCAAACTTTAGGATATGAAAGTAACCTAAGATGCTCAAAATTTCATCCTGAACCCAAATATCTAAAAATATACAGGGTATCACATTTAAAAACAAAAATTGAGGTTATTTCCGGCGAAACCGGAAGCGCTAAAAATTATTTAATATGTCAGAAAATGGACTTTTGTGTATAGTTTATAACCCCCGAGTTTTATTTCGATATGTCAAAAACTAAAAAACTACAGGAGTGAGCCTCTTTTTTGTGACATCCTTTATCTAATAGACTTGTCTGTCCGGGACGCTGGTCCGTCCGGGACGCTGTTTCAGCAGCCAAACCGTAAGAGATAGAGAAAAAAGTTATTAAAGTTATATGTTTGGAATGGTCATGTCAGGTCAGGAACCGAATTTCAGTCACGTGACACTTCCGGTTATCGAGAAATCACGTGATTTCCGTCCGTCCGGGACGCTGTTTCAGCAGCCACACCGTAAGAGATAGAGAAAAAAGTTATATGTTCGGAATGGTCATGTCAGGTCAGGAACCGAATTTCAATCACGTGATTTTAAAAAATATTATTGTTTTTATTTAATACGCGTTCTATTTGAAAACCGGTCTTTTTTGTTTTATTAAATGAGACATTTGTCTCACTGTTGCTAGTCTGGTTATAATAGAAAAACTTTGAAACAAGAAATATCCACCAAGGGGACTTCCTAGTGCCCCTTGGGCGCCTCTTGGTGCTCCCTGGAACTCGCCTCCCCCCCACGCATAGCGGGGGTTGCGGGTGCCTAGTTACGCCACTGCTTATAATATTTTTTACAACAAACATTGGAGACCAAAATCTATAGAACTATGGAATCTTGCTGAATCGTATAATAATTATACTAATATTGAATTCGAAAAATTGTGATTTTATCTAAAATATTAGTTTGGTCTCGATAATATAGATTCATTGGTGAATTAAAAATATTTACTTTAACAATTTCAAAATTGTTATTTTTTAGTAGTAAATACGATATGCCTTAATTACTAATTATTGTACATACATACCGGTATCTATTTTATAATACGAATATTTATTGCTGGTTTAGCCATATCCAATCGTTAGACTATTTATAAACTAATTAAATATTCATTTAGCCAAGAAAATATGTAACTACATATTGGAAATACATAAATGAATTGTATACGTGTCGGAAGGCAATGCAATATTTAAAATGTGAAACAAAATGCCAACGCAAACGATTTGGTATTTAGTACCAAGAAACATTTTAATCCGCTTAACTTTCCAGTTCTTAATCTTTCTGGAGTCTCGAGTCATACACAAACAATTAGTCTTAGTTTTAGTAGTTATGCAACTTTACATACATCAAACAGAATTTTATTTAAGTAAATGCCAGCCTTAAAGAAACAGAATACAATGCTTGATATGACCATAAAGAATAGAAAAACGGTGAATACCTAAAAGCAAAATCTAGAGTGGAAAAAATAAGTCGATGAACTACTCGTAAAAAGCATGACAAGGACTTGTAGAAAACCACAGCTGTTTGCTAATCTTTTTACTCGTCCTAGTTTCGATATTACAACTACTTGCTCAATTATGTCTGACTTCCGTGTAAATTTTCGTATAATCGTTTCCCTTTCACACTTTTGGTTACAATAGGTGTTTCTATATTATCTACTTGTTCTTGTTTTGGAAGAAATAGTGCAAAACATTATTAAATGGCAATAGCCTTTGTAGCACTCAATTCGATTAAAGTTAATGAATATTTTTCAAGAATTTCTAAGAGGTTTCCTCATCAAATGCGAAAATAAGTTTTTAAGAAATAATTTAGAAAATCCGGAAGAGTATTAACATTTCAGATCAGATATTGCTCTAAAATTTACGAACTTCCAGTTTAAATTCGATTCACAGGAAGATATTGAATAAGGGTAGTAACATTCGCTGCATGTAAACTACAAAATAAAACTCGTAGCTCATCAGAACTGTCTCACACAGGGCTTTTTTGGGTTTCCGATGAAAACAAAGTGCAGGGCTGCAATTTATTGTGAACTACACGAACCCTGAAATACGGTTTCGGTTTGTAAATAACTTCGGTGAGCAATTTCTCATGTCGCATAAAAAGACAATATTGTCAAGGATATGAGCCTGCGGCGTGCAATTCTATTTCTTAAAACAAAATTGTTCGACATGTTTTATCTCGTTTATGATTAAGTCAATGCACCCAGCACGGGGGTACAAAACTCGTAACAATTTCGTCGTGTTTTAGTGGATTCTATATGTAAATTCTGGAAGCTTTCGCCGCCAGCAGACTTGCGGTCGAGATTGCGATAAATAAAAAGTTTAGGTTTCTTAGAAGAAAAACTTTCAGATTTCTCTGATTGCTATTTTATCTGATACATCTGGATCGTGGAGCACTGTAATTTAGCTAGGGCTGCCACAAAAACGACGAGAATTATAAAAAAAGTTTCGTGACTTTTCTGCGCTATCGTAATTTGCCTGATTTATAGGAATTCGCTCGCACCCACTCGTTTTTTGACAGTTTGAATTATCGTTTGTTATAATTAACAAATTTTATATCCGTTTCGAGTCCATGGGGAGTTCCCACGTTAAAGCACTTCGCATACGAGCATTATACGATTATAACTCATTCACAAAACTGCAGAACTATTTTATCCGCAACTTCTCCGTTTAATTAAACTTTTTGCAGCTATCCAAAAGCCTTATTTTACAAAAATAAAACATTTATTTTTAGGAATATAATTATGTTCATTTGTCAGTAGTGCATATTTTAATATTTGATTTGTGCAAATCAACTAGCAACACTTGTATTATTACACTGGTTCTGCTTTGTAAGTTGTAAGCCAAGTTGTAATATTATCTCCCTCAGCCCTACTTGAGGTGCCAAATTATAATACTACCCTCTTCCTTTGGTAGTTATTACAAATTAAATATACTCTTTTACTTAATAATAAGAAGTAGTATCAGGTATAGTTTCTTATATACTTACCTTACTCTATATTGAATTCAATAAATTAAAATTGACATATCTCAATATTCAATTATGACATTTGAAATTATGTCATGCGATTCTAATTTTAAATACCTCGGCTAGACAGTTATTGAGCAATGGAACTCCTCATCCCCAGCTGAATGAGTTAATGTTCAAGTAATCTCTTATTACTATCAAAAACTGGATTACTATAAAATATTCATGAATTGATTTCGTTGATCCAAAAATACTCCTTACATTGAACTTATTACTTCGTTAGTTAGTACTTGAAAGTTTGGCCTGACATTACAAAAAGTCAGATATTAATTGTCAAAATATTTAATCAGATGTTTAACTGTTCCAAACTTGATTTAAAAATTATTTCTAAATATCTACTCCAAAATATATAAATTTCAAATTATAATGACCGAAATACGTCGACTCTAAATATAAATTTAGAGAACTAAATATTCTAAATTACGCTTTAAATATAAAATTGCAATTGTTTCTACTAATTTGTCGTTCCAAACTTTTTTTTAATTTGTTTATTGGAGGAAACACAGATACAGACATTTTTTAACAGAAAAAAATTTTATATCGCAATAGAACTTGCCTGCATCCTAAACCATTCCTCCCTAATATAAAAATACTAAATTAACTTAATCTAAGTTCACAACATAGTTGTTAGATTTAAAGGCAATGCAAATCAGGAAATATTTCATAAAATAGGTGTTCATGTAATAGTTAGCCTATCTTTATTTTTGAATGTATGCTGAGAGTGAAAAAATATGTCCAGGACATTCATCTTCTCGTTATACAAGTGGCACATTCTCCTAATTTCGTGAGGGCACTCTCAATTCTATCAGTTGCAGTAAACATGGTGAATCAATGAGATTATTACATATCTTATAGAGAGTCATTAAATCAAGCTGCAGACGTCGATCAGAAAGAGTAGGTAATTTGTAGTCAACTAACATTTGAGCATAAGAACTAAGCCTCTTATGCTGTCTACAGTTCTACACGCTCGAGGTAATAGTGACCAACTTGGTAATTATGATCAATAATTTTAATGTTTTTAGTGAAAGTAATTTGTTTACATTTACTGTAACTAAGGAAGATTTTATTTTGGGTACAGAATGTATAAAACCTCTCCAAATCACGCTGGATTTGTAGACAGTCGTTGAGACACCGAACAGTGGCAAAGAATTTTATGTCATCAGCATATAAAAGGAAAGAACAGTGTTCGAAACATTTGACTACGGCATTGATAAATAGTGGGCCGAGAATGGAGCCTTGGGGCACACCTGAGGTTACCGCTTCCCAGTTCGAAATGCGTCCACAAACGGACACAGCTTGTCTATTTTTTAAATACGAAACAAACCATCTCAGTAAGTTACCTCGAATTCCATTAAAAATAATCTTTTTTATTAAAATGGGGTGATCGACTTTGTCAAAGGCCTTTTTAAAATCACAGTAAATTGCGTCTACTTGATAGCCACAGTCCATGTTGTGAAAAGGGAAGTTTGAATAAATGAGCAAGTTACTAGTGGAAGATTTACCTTTAACAAAGCCGTGCTGCTGTTCAATAATTTGTGATGATAAAGCAGGATATATACAGTCATGAACCAGCCTCTCCAGAAGTTTAGGTAGGCTAGATAAAATAGAAATGGGCCTGTAGTTTTCAATTTTATGACTGGAGTCGCCTTTGTGCTCTGGGATGATGTAGGCCAATTTCCACGTATCAGGTGCCTTCCTCTAAACACCTATTAAAAATTAAAGTGAGTGGAATGTACAGGGAGGAAGCAGTTTGTCTAAGAAAGTAAGGAGGGATTCGGTCTGGTCCTGCGCCTTTCGTGATATCTAGTGACTTTAATCCCTTTAGGACTTCTAGTTCATCTAAAACAATTTGATGAATGGACGCTAAGCCAGAATCATGTGCTCCCTGTACCAGCTCATCGAGATTGAAAGAGTCGTCTATAGAGGATTGTTCAAATGTGGATTTAAAGAAGGTGGAAAACATGTTACATATGTCTTGTGCATCATTGGATTTACGCTCTGCGAACGACATAACACTGGGATATCCATCAGAAGATTTCAGTGATGACACGTAAGACCAAAAGCTTTTAATGTTTGATTGCATAGATGTTTCTACAGTGTCGAAGAATGACTTGTGACATTTTCGTGCTAATTTTTTAAATTGGGAGCGTAAAAATGAATAATCCCTATAGTCCGAAGGATTCTTGTAGATCTTCCATTTTAACCACCGCTTGCTTTTCTTCCTAGATAACTTAATCAATTCGGGAGTATACCACACAGGGAATTTTTCGTTTCTGCAGGACTGCAATGGCACATGTCTGTCAACTATAGCGTAGATATGAGCATAAAAATTACACAATGCTTCCTCCGTTAAGAGGTCGTTAAATTTGCTTTCCTAGTCTATACAATTAATTTTGACATTGATAGCATTGTAGTCACCCTTTCTGAAGTTTGGTCTCCGGGGTTCTTTATTTTTTAATTTGGTTGGAGGCACAATTAAGAGATACTGCACTAAAGCAGGGTGGTGTCTGTCCTCAGGAAGAAGAGGGTTACTACTGCGCACAACACTAACTTCGCGATTGCAGAAAACGAGATCGAGATATTTGCCATTTTGGTTTTGTATAGAGCTATACTGATGCAAATTTATCTACGACATAGTTTGCAATAAAGCACTAGAGCAACCTGCATTCGAAGATGAACTAATGTTAGCGATGCCCTGAATGCATTCACAAGGGAAGTTCCAAAAGATATTGGGTAAGTTAAAATCGCCTAATAAACATATAATGCTAGCATCTTTAATTAAGACTTGCTCAAGATTCTTTAGAAATATTTCGTAAGTACCTATCTGTGAACCAGGGGGTATGTAAGCAGCACATATAACAACGTTTAGAAAACTCGTAGGTATACTGATGAATATTTCCTCAACCTGTGCATTCTCCCAGCCGCTTTGGCAAGTCGCTAAGAGTTCTTTGCGTACTGCTACCAACACTCCACCTCCATCCATTTTACAAGTAAGCACACGGTCTCTATCTCGTCTGAATACCGTATATCGTGCATCTATGAATTCTGCCTCATTCACACTTGCTACAAGCCATGTTTCAACGAGAACAATCACATCATAATTATTTGCTAATATGTTCATAAGAAGCTCCTGAGTTTTAGTCCTAAAACCAACACAGTTTTGATAGTAAACGGATAAGAATGATGAAGTCATTTTGAAAATAAAAATAAGAATATTGATGGAAAAGTATGTTTAGCTATCATCAGCTTATTGCGAGTGCGGCATGCAATGAGAAGGAAAAACAATATAATTTTGGAGTTGTTCCATCTTAGCAGGAGCGATGCAGTTGATAGTTTCGTATAGGGATAGGGTTTGCACATTACATAGTAGATCATATATAAGCGATTAAGATACAAGATTGAATCAAGACGAGAACCTACAAGCAAGTGTGTGTAGCTTGAAGTTACATGGTGCAAAATTTAATAGCAGAAGTACCAGTGGCGTATTTAGGATTTCGCTCCGGGGGTGGGGGGGGGGGGTTAAAATCGAAATGTAAAAGTTGCTTTCAAGGGACAAATACCGGGGGGTCTGGGGGGTTCTCCCCCGGAAAATTTTGAAGAATTTGACTTTAAATATACGATTTTAATGCTCCCAAAAAAACGACTGATGAATCAAAAACTATTCCTATATTGTTACTAACAAATAATGTCATTACACATTATTTTATATCAAATAAAGTAAATTAATTATATTACAAATGGAAATCGCCTAGGATTCTTCGCTAAGTCGTCAATTACTTCGGAGGCCGATATTTCCACATTGTGGTGAATGGATAAAATTTCCAAACCATTCAGCCTTTTCTGCATGAAAAAGAAATATAAAAATATTAGTAGTAATTTTATTCCCTACAAACATTTTAAAAATTACCTCCGATGTTGTGTTCCGTAAGTAGGACTTCACCCTTTTAAGGGTGGAGAATGTCCTTTCAGGAGTTGCAGTTGATACCGGCAGAGTGGCTAACATTTGTAGGAGCCTGAATATGTTGAGATATATAGAAACATTGCATATCCGAAGTGCGTCGATTGCATTTGAAGGCCTTTCGTCAAACGCCAGAAGTTTTCTTCGCCACATTTGATATTCCGATTTGACGTCCTGTTTTGAAATCGTAAATTCGATTTCGTACATTTGTACAAGATACTCAAAATCCATTTCATCGCGATTTTTTTCACTAGCGCCATCAGATGAAGGAAATATTGCCTGGAAGCCTCCTAATAGCTGATGGTGAGTGACAA
>CALNHX010009757.1:0-46664 GCA_940337035.1 Agriotes lineatus
CGAACGGTGACCTTTAGCAGAATTAATTGTGCTAGTAGAATTGGCAAATCATCAATATAAAGCTATTCCGTACACTACGGTGTCACATTCGGTTTATCACAAACTAGCAATTCAAATTTGGTGGCTGTAAAACGCCGATGGAGTTACATAAATTTTATTTTTTATTCAATATAAATCCTGCAAGTTCCTTAGTTCTCATTTCTATATTAATTTAATTAAAATAATGGCTTCAGGAGCTTATTAGGTACTGTACTAAATTAATGCGATGCCTAAAAAATCAGTCAAAGCGAACGGTGGCGTTTAGCAGAATTAATTGTGCTAGTAGAATTGGCAAATCATCAATATAAAGCTATTCCGTACACTACGGTGTCACATTCGGTTTATTACAAACTAGCAATTCAAATTTGGTGGCTGTAAAACGCCGATGGAGTTACATAAATTGTATTTTTTATTCAATATAAATCCTGCAAGTTCCTTAGTTCCCATTTCTATATTAATTTAGTTAAAATAATGGCTTCAGGAGCTTCTTAGGTGCCGTATTAAATTAATGCGATGCTCAAAAATCAGTCAAAGCGAACGGTGACCTTTAGCAGAATTAATTGTGTTAGTAGAATTGGCAAATCATCAATATAAAGCTATTCCGTACACTACGGTGTCACATTCGGTTTATCACAAACTAGCAATTCAAATTTGGTGGCTGTAAAACGCCGATAGAGTCACATAAATTGTATTTTTTATTCAATATAAATCCTGCAAGTTCCTTAGTTCTCATTTCTATATTAATTTAGTTAAAATAATGGCTTCAGGAGCTTATTAGGTGCTGTACTAAATTAATGCGATGCCTAAAAAATCAGTCAAAGCGAACGGTGACGTTTAGCAGAATTAATTGTGCTAGTAGAATTGGCAAATCATCAATATAAAGCTATTCCGTACACTACGGTGTCACATTCGGTATGTCACAAACTAGCAATTCAAATTTGGTGGCTGTAAAACGCCGATGGAGTTACATACATTCCATTTTTTATTCAATATAAATCCTGCAAGTTCCTTAGTTCTCATTTCTATATTAATTTAGTTAAAATAATGGCTTCGGGAGCTTATTAAATGCCGTACTAAATTAATGCGATGCCTAAAAAAGCAGTCAAAGCGAACGGTGACCTTTAGCAGAATTAATTGTGCTAGTAGAATTGGCAAATCATCAATATAAAGCTATTCCGTACACTACGGTGTCACATTCGGTTTATCACAAACTAGCAATTCAAATTTGGTGGCTGTAAAACGCCGATGGAGTTACATAAATTGTATTTTTTATTCAATATAAATCCTGCAACTTCCTTAGTTCTAATTTCTATATTAATTTAGTTAAAATAATGGCTTCAGGAGCTTATTAGGTGCTGTACTAAATTAATGCGATGCCTAAAAAATCAGTCAAAGCGAACGGTGGCGTTTAGCAGAATTAATTGTGCTAGTAGAATTGGCAATTCATCAATATAAAGCTATTCCGTACACTACGGTGTCACATTCGGTTTATCACAAACTAGCAATTCAAATTTGGTTGCTGTAAAACGCCGATGGAGTTACATAAATTGTATTTTTTATTCACTATAAATCCTGCAAGTTTCCTAGCTCTCATTTCTATATTAATTTAGTTAAAATAATGGCCTCAGGAGCCTATTAAATGCCGTATTAATTAATGCGATGCTCAAAAATCAGTCAAAGCGAACGGTGACCTTTAGCAGAATTAATTGTGCTAGTAGAATTGGCAAATCATCAATATAAAGCTATTCCGTACACTACGGTGTCACATTCGGTTTATCACAAACTAGCAATTCAAATTTGGTGGCTGTAAAACGCCGATGGAGTTACATAAATTGTATTTTTTATTCAATATAAATCCTGCAAGTTCCTTAGTTCTCATTTCCATATTAATTTAGTTAAAATAATGGCTTCAGGAGCTTATTAGGTGCTGTACTAAATTAATGCGATGCCTAAAAAATCAGTCAAAGCGAACGGTGGCGTTTAGCAGAATTAATTGTGCTAGTAGAATTTTGCAAATCATCAATATAAAGCTATTCCGTACACTACGGTGTCACATTCGGTTTATCACAAACTAGTAATTCAAATTTGGTGGCTGTAAAACGCCGATGGAGTTACATAAATTGTATTTTTTATTCAATATAAATCCTGCAAGTTCCCTAGTTCTCATTTCTATATTAATTTAGTTAAAATAATGGCTTCAGGAGCTTATTAGGTGCTGTACTAAATTAATGCGATGCCTAAAAAATCAGTCAAAGCGAACGGTGGCGTTTAGCAGAATTAATTGTGCTAGTAGAATTGGCAAATCATCAATATAAAGCTATTCCGTACACTACGGTGTCACATTCGGTTTATCACAAACTAGCAATTCAAATTTGGTTGCTGTAAAACGCCGATGGAGTTACATAAATTGTATTTTTTATTCACTATAAATCCTGCAAGTTCCTTAGTTCTCATTTCTATATTAATTTAGTTAAAATAATGGCTTCAGGAGCTTATTAGGTGCTGTACTAAATTAATGCGATGCCTAAAAAATCAGTCAAAGCGAACGGTGGCGTTTAGCAGAATTAATTGTGCTAGTAGAATTGGCAAATCATCAATATAAAGCTATTCCGTACACTACGGTGTCACATTCGGTTTATCACAAACTAGCAATTCAAATTTGGTGGCTGTAAAACGCCGATGGAGTTACATAAAATGTATTTTTTATTCAATATAAATCCTGCAAGTTCCTTAGTTCTCATTTCTATATTAATTTAGTTAAAATAATGGCTTCAGGAGCTTATTAGGTGCTGTACTAAATTAATGCGATGCCTAAAAAATCAGTCAAAGCGAACGGTGGCATTTAGCAGAATTAATTGTGCTAGTAGAATTGGCAAATCATCAATATAAAGCTATTCCGTACACTACGGTGTCACATTCGGTTTATCACAAAGTAGTAATTCAAATTTGGTGGCTGTAAAACGCCGATGGAGTTACATAAATTGTATTTTTTATTCAATATAAATCCTGCAAGTTCCTTAGTTCTCATTTCTATATTAATTTAGTTAAAATAATGGCTTCAGGAGCTTATTAGGTGCTGTACTAAATTAATGCGATGCCTAAAAAATCAGTCAAAGCGAACGGTGGCGTTTAGCAGAATTAATTGTGCTAGTAGAATTGGCAAATCATCAATATAAAGCTATTCCGTACACTACGGTGTCACATTCGGTTTATCACAAACTAGCAATTCAAATTTGGTGGCTGTAAAACGCCGATGGAGTTACATAAATTGTATTTTTTATTCAATATAAATCCTGCAAGTTCCTTAGTTCTCATTTCTATATTAATTTAGTTAAAATAATGGCTTCAGGAGCTTATTAGGTGCTGTACTAAATTAATGCGATGCCTAAAAAATCAGTCAAAGCGAACGGTGGCGTTTAGCAGCTTTTTTTGTACTAGTAGAATCGCAAATCATCAATATAAAGCTATTTCGTACACTACGGTGTCACATTAGGTGTATCACAAACTAGCAATTCAAATTTGGTGGCTGTAAAACGCCGATGGAGTTACATAAATTGTATTTTTTATTCAATATAAATCCTGCAAGTTCCATAGCTCTCATTTCTATATTAATTTAGTTAAAATAATGGCTTCAGGAGCTTATTAGGTGCTGTACTAAATTAATGCGATGCCTAAAAAATCAGTCTAAGCGAACGGTGGCGTTTATCAGCCTTTTTTGTACTAGTAGAATCGGCAAATCATCAATATAAAGCTATTCCGTACACTACGGTGTCACATTCGGTTTATCACAAACTAGCAATTCAAATTTGGTGGCTGTAAAACGCGGATGGAGTTACATACATTGTATTTTTTATTCAATATAAATCCTGCAAGTTCCTTAGCTCTCATTTCTATATTAATTTAGTTAAAATAATTGCTTCAGGAGCTTATTAGGTGCTGTACTAAATTAATGCGATGCTCAAACACCAGTCAAAGCGAACGGTGACTTTTAGCAGCTTTTTTTTGTACTAGTAGAATTGGCAAATCATCAATATAAAGCTATTTCGTACACTACGGTGCCACATTCGGTTTATCACAAACTAGTAATTAAAATTTTGTGGCTGTAGAACGCCGATGGAGTTTCATAAATTGTATTTTTTATTCAAGAGAAATCCTGCAAGTTCCTTAGCTCTCATTTCTATATTAATTTAGTTAAAATAATCGCTTCAGGATCTTATTAGGTCCTGTACTAAATTAATGCGATGCTCAAAAAGCAGTCAAAGCAAACGGTGACCTTTAGCAGCATTTTTTGTGCTAGTAGAAATGGCAATTCATCAATACAATGGTAACTCGTTAACTACGGTGCCACATTCGGTTTATCACAAAGTAGCAATTAAAATTTGGTGGTTGTAGAACGTCCATGGAGTTACATAAATTGTATTTCTTATTCACTATAAATCCTGCAAGTTTCCTAGTTCGCATTTCTATATTAATTTTGTTAAAATAATGGCTTCAGGAGCTTATTAGGTGCCGTACTAAATTAATGCGATGCTCAAAAAGCAGTCAAAGAAAACGGTGACCTTTAGCAGAATTAATTGTGCAAGTAGAAATGGCAAATCATCAATATAAAGCTATTCCGTACACTACGGTGTCACATTCGGTTTACCACAAACTAGCAAATAAAATTTGGTGGCTGTAGAACGCCGATGGAGTTACATAAATTGTATTTTTTATTCACTATAAATTTTGCAAGTTTCCTAGCTCTCATTTCTATATTAATTTAGTTAAAATAATGGCTTCAGGAGCTTATTAGGTGCTGTACTAAATTAATGCGATGCTAAAAAATCAGTCAAAGCGAACGGTGGCGTTTAGTTTTTTTTTTTGTACTAGTAGAATTGGAAAATCATCAATATAAAGCTATTCCGTACACTACGGTGTCACATTCGGTTTATCACAAACTAGCAATTCAAATTTGGTGGCTGTAAAATGCCGATGGAGTTACATAAATTGTATTTTTTATTCAATATAAATCCTACAAGTTCCTTAGCTCTCTTTTCTATATTAATTTAGTTAAAATAATGGCTTCAGGAGCTTATTAGGTGCTGTACTAAATTAATGCGATGCTAAAAAATCAGTAAAAGCGAACGGTGGCGTTTAGCAGCTTTTCTTGTGCTAGTAGAATTGGCAAATCATCAATATAAAGCTATTTCGTACAGTACGGTGCCACATTCGGTTTATCACAAACTAGCAGTTAAAATTTGGTGGTTGTAGAACGTCGATGGAGTTACATAAATTGTATTTCTTATTCACTATAAATCCTGCAAGTTTCCTAGCTCGCATTTCCATATTAATTTTGTTAAAATAATGGTTTCAGGAGCTTATTAGGTGACGTACTAAATTAATGCGATGCTCAAAAAGCAGTCCAAGCGAACGGTGGCGTTTAGCAGCTCTTTTTGTGCTAGTAGAATTGGCAAATCATCAATATAAAGCAATTCCGTACACTACGGTGTCACATTCGGTTTATCACAAACTAGCAAATAAAATTTGGTGGTTGTAGAACGCCGATGGAGTTACATAAATTGTATTTTGTATTCACTATAAATCCTGCAAGTTTTCTAGCTCTCATTTCTATATTAATTTGGTTAAAATAATGGCTTCAGGAGCTTATTAGGTGACGTATTAAATTAATACGATGCTCAAAAATCAGTCAAAGCGAACGGTGACCTTTAGCAAAATTAATTGTGCAAGTAGAAATGGCAAATCATCAATATAAAGCTATTCCGTACACTACGGTGTCACATTCGGTTTATCACAAACTAGCAAATAAAATTTGGTAGCTGTAGAACGCCGATGGACTTACATAAATTGTATTTTTTATTCACTATAAATCCTGCAAGTTTCCTAGCTCTCATTTCTACATTAATTTAGTTAAATTAATGGCTTCAGGAGCTTATTAGATGCTATACTAAATTAATGCGATGCTAAAAAATCAGTCAAAGCGAACGGTGGCGTTTAGCAGCTTTTTTTGTGCTAGTAGAATTGGCAAATCATCAATATAAAGCTATTCCGTACACTACGGTGTCACATTCGGTTTATCACAAACTAGCAATTCAAATTTGGTGGCTGTAAAACGCCGATGGAGTTTCATAAATTGTATATTTTATTCAATATAAATCCTGCAAGTTCCTTAGCTCTCATTTCTATATTAATTTAGTTAAAATAATGGCTTCAGGAGCTTATTAGGTGCTGTACTAAATTAATGCGAGGCTAAAAAATCAGTCAAAGCGAACGGTGGCGTTTAGCAGCTTTTTTTGTGCTAGTAGAATTGGCAAATCATCAATATAAAGCTATTCCGTACACTACGGTGTCACATTCGGTTTATCACAAACTAGCAATTCAAATTTGGTGGCTGTAAAACGCCGATGGAGTTACATAAATTGAATTTTTTATTCAATATAAATCCTGCAAGTTCCTTAGCTCTCTTTTCTATATTAATTTAGTTAAAATAATACCTTCAGGATCTTATTAGGTTCTGTACTAAATTAATGCGATGCTCAAAAAGCAGTCAAAGCAAACGGTGACTTTTAGCAGCACCTTTTGTGCTAGTAGAAATGGCAAATCATCAATATAATGGTAACTCGTAAACTACGGTGCCACATTCGGTTTATCACAAACTAGCAATTAAAATTTGGTAGTTGTAGAACGTCCATGGAGTTACATAAATTGTATTTCTTATTCACTATAAATCCTGTAAGTTTCCTAGCTCGCATTTCTATATTAATTTAGTTAAAATAATGGCTTCAGGAGCTTATTAAATGCCGTATTAAATTAATGCGATGCTCAAAAATCAGTCAAAGCGAACGGTGACCTTTAGCAGTATTAATTGTGCTAGTAGAATTGGCAAATCATCAATATAAAGCTATTCCGTACACTACGGTGTCACATTCGGTTTATCACAAACTAGCAATTCAAATTTGGTGGCTGTGAAACGCCGATGGAGTTACATAAATTGTATTTTTTATTCAATATAAATCCTGCAAGTTCCTTAGTTCTCATTTCTATATTAATTTATTTAAAATAATGGCTTCAGGAGCTTATTAGGTGCTGTACTAAATTAATGCGATGCCTAAAAAATCAGTCAAAGCGAACGGTGGCGTTTAGCAGAATTAATTGTGCTAGTAGAATTGGCAAATCATCAATATAAAGCTATTCCGTACACTACGGTGTCACATTCGGTTTATCACAAACTAGCAATTCAAATTTGGTGGCTGTAAAACGCCGATGGAGTTACATAAATTGTATTTCTTATTCAATATAAATCCTGCAAGTTCCTTAGTTCTCATTTCTATATTAATTTAGTTAAAATAATGGCTTCAGGAGCTTATTAGGTGCCGTATTAAATTAATGCGATGCTCAAAAATCAGTCAAAGCGAACGGTGACCTTTAGCAGAATTAATTGTGCTAGTAGAATTGGCAAATCATCAATATAAAGCTATTCCGTACACTACGGTGTCACATTCGGTTTATCACAAACTAGCAATTCAAATTTGGTGGCTGTAAAACGCCGATGGAGTTACATAAAATGTATTTTTTATTCAATATAAATCCTGCAAGTTCCTTAGTTCTCATTTCTATATTAATTTAGTTAAAATAATGGCTTCAGGAGCTTATTAGGTGCTGTACTAAATTAATGCGATGCCTAAAAAATCAGTCAAAGCGAACGGTGGCATTTAGCAGAATTAATTGTGCTAGTAGAATTGGCAAATCATCAATATAAAGCTATTCCGTACACTACGGTGTCACATTCGGTTTATCACAAAGTAGTAATTCAAATTTGGTGGCTGTAAAACGCCGATGGAGTTACATAAATTGTATTTTTTATTCAATATAAATCCTGCAAGTTCCTTAGTTCTCATTTCTATATTAATTTAGTTAAAATAATGGCTTCAGGAGCTTATTAGGTGCTGTACTAAATTAATGCGATGCCTAAAAAATCAGTCAAAGCGAACGGTGGCGTTTAGCAGAATTAATTGTGCTAGTAGAATTGGCAAATCATCAATATAAAGCTATTCCGTACACTACGGTGTCACATTCGGTTTATCACAAACTAGCAATTCAAATTTGGTGGCTGTAAAACGCCGATGGAGTTACATAAATTGTATTTTTTATTCAATATAAATCCTGCAAGTTCCTTAGTTCTCATTTCTATATTAATTTAGTTAAAATAATGGCTTCAGGAGCTTATTAGGTGCTGTACTAAATTAATGCGATGCCTAAAAAATCAGTCAAAGCGAACAGTGGCGTTTAGCAGCTTTTTTTGTACTAGTAGAATCGGCAAATCATCAATATAAAGCTATTTCGTACACTACGGTGTCACATTAGGTGTATCACAAACTAGCAATTCAAATTTGGTGGCTGTAAAACGCCGATGGAGTTACATAAATTGTATTTTTTATTCAATATAAATCCTGCAAGTTCCATAGCTCTCATTTCTATATTAATTTAGTTAAAATCATGGCTTCAGGAGCTTATTAGGTGCTGTACTAAATTAATGCGATGCCTAAAAAATCAGTCTAAGCGAACGGTGGCGTTTATCAGCCTTTTTTGTACTAGTAGAATCGGCAAATCATCAATATAAAGCTATTCCGTACACTACGGTGTCACATTCGGTTTATCACAAACTAGCAATTCAAATTTGGTGGCTGTAAAACGCGGATGGTGTTACATACATTGTATTTTTTATTCAATATAAATCCTGCAAGTTCCTTAGCTCTCATTTCTATATTAATTTAGTTAAAATAATTGCTTCAGGAGCTTATTAGGTGCTGTACTAAATTAATGCGATGCTCAAACACCATTCAAAGCGAACGGTGACTTTTAGCAGCTTTTTTTTGTACTAGTAGAATTGGCAAATCATCAATATAAAGCTATTTCGTACACTACGGTGCCACATTCGGTTTATCACAAACTAGTAATTAAAATTTTGTGGCTGTAGAACGCCGATGGAGTTTCATAAATTGTATTTTTTATTCAAGAGAAATCCTGCAAGTTCCTTAGCTCTCATTTCTATATTAATTTAGATAAAATAATCGCTTCAGGATCTTATTAGGTCCTGTACTAAATTAATGCGATGCTCAAAAAGCAGTCAAAGCAAACGGTGACCTTTAGCAGCATTTTTTGTGCTAGTAGAAATGGCAATTCATCAATACAATGGTAACTCGTTAACTACGGTGCCACATTCGGTTTATCACAAAGTAGCAATTAAAATTTGGTGGTTGTAGAACGTCCATGGAGTTACATAAATTGTATTTCTTATTCACTATAAATCCTGCAAGTTTCCTAGTTCGCATTTCTATATTAATTTTGTTAAAATAATGGCTTCAGGAGCTTATTAGGTGCCGTACTAAATTAATGCGATGCTCAAAAAGCAGTCAAAGAAAACGGTGACCTTTAGCAGAATTAATTGTGCAAGTAGAAATGGCAAATCATCAATATAAAGCTATTCCGTACACTACGGTGTCACATTCGGTTTACCACAAACTAGCAAATAAAATTTGGTGGCTGTAGAACGCCGATGGAGTTACATAAATTGTATTTTTTATTCACTATAAATTTTGCAAGTTTCCTAGCTCTCATTTCTATATTAATTTAGTTAAAATAATGGCTTCAGGAGCTTATTAGGTGCTGTACTAAATTAATGCGATGCTAAAAAATCAGTCAAAGCGAACGGTGGCGTTTAGTTTTTTTTTTTGTACTAGTAGAATTGGAAAATCATCAATATAAAGCTATTCCGTACACTACGGTGTCACATTCGGTTTATCACAAACTAGCAATTCAAATTTGGTGGCTGTAAAATGCCGATGGAGTTACATAAATTGTATTTTTTATTCAATATAAATCCTACAAGTTCCTTAGCTCTCTTTTCTATATTAATTTAGTTAAAATAATGGTTTCAGGAGCTTATTAGGTGCTGTACTAAATTAATGCGATGCTAAAAAATCAGTAAAAGCGAACGGTGGCGTTTAGCAGCTTTTCTTGTGCTAGTAGAATTGGCAAATCATCAATATAAAGCTATTTCGTACAGTACGGTGCCACATTCGGTTTATCACAAACTAGCAGTTAAAATTTGGTGGTTGTAGAACGTCGATGGAGTTACATAAATTGTATTTCTTATTCACTATAAATCCTGCAAGTTTCCTAGCTCGCATTTCCATATTAATTTTGTTAAAATAATGGTTTCAGGAGCTTATTAGGTGACGTACTAAATTAATGCGATGCTCAAAAAGCAGTCCAAGCGAACGGTGGCGTTTAGCAGCTCTTTTTGTGCTAGTAGAATTGGCAAATCATCAATATAAAGCAATTCCGTACACTACGGTGTCACATTCGGTTTATCACAAACTAGCAAATAAAATTTGGTGGTTGTAGAACGCCGATGGAGTTACATAAATTGTATTTTGTATTCACTATAAATCCTGCAAGTTTTCTAGCTCTCATTTCTATATTAATTTGGTTAAAATAATGGCTTCAGGAGCTTATTAGGTGACGTATTAAATTAATACGATGCTCAAAAATCAGTCAAAGCGAACGGTGACCTTTAGCAAAATTAATTGTGCAAGTAGAAATGGCAAATCATCAATATAAAGCTATTCCGTACACTACGGTGTCACATTCGGTTTATCACAAACTAGCAAATAAAATTTGGTAGCTGTAGAACGCCGATGGACTTACATAAATTGTATTTTTTATTCACTATAAATCCTGCAAGTTTCCTAGCTCTCATTTCTACATTAATTTAGTTAAATTAATGGCTTCAGGAGCTTATTAGATGCTATACTAAATTAATGCGATGCTAAAAAATCAGTCAAAGCGAACGGTGGCGTTTAGCAGCTTTTTTTGTGCTAGTAGAATTGGCAAATCATCAATATAAAGCTATTTCGTACACTACGGTGTCACATTCGGTTTATCACAAACTAGCAATTCAAATTTGGTGGCTGTAAAACGCCGATGGAGTTACATAAATTGTATATTTTATTCAATATAAATCCTGCAAGTTCCTTAGCTCTCATTTCTATATTAATTTAGTTAAAAAAATGGCTTCAGGAGCTTATTAGGTGCTGTACTAAATTAATGCGAGGCTAAAAAATCAGTCAAAGCGAACGGTGGCGTTTAGCAGCTTTTTTTGTGCTAGTAGAATTGGCAAATCATCAATATAAAGCTATTCCGTACACTACGGTGTCACATTCGGTTTATCACAAACTAGCAATTCAAATTTGGTGGCTGTAAAACGCCGATGGAGTTACATAAATTGAATTTTTTATTCAATATAAATCCTGCAAGTTCCTTAGCTCTCATTTCTATATTAATTTAGTTAAAATAATACCTTCAGGATCTTATTAGGTTCTGTACTAAATTAATGCGATGCTCAAAAAGCAGTCAAAGCAAACGGTGACTTTTAGCAGCACCTTTTGTGCTAGTAGAAATGGCAAATTATCAATATAATGGTAACTCGTAAACTACGGTGCCACATTCGGTTTATCACAAACTAGCAATTAAAATTTGGTAGTTGTAGAACGTCCATGGAGTTACATAAATTGTATTTCTTATTCACTATAAATCCTGCAAGTTTCCTAGCTCGCATTTCTATATTAATTTAGTTAAAATAATGGCTTCAGGAGCTTATTAAATGCCGTATTAAATTAATGCGATGCTCAAAAATCAGTCAAAGCGAACGGTGACCTTTAGCAGAATTAATTGTGCTAGTAGAATTGGCAAATCATCAATATAAAGCTATTCCGTACACTACGGTGTCACATTCGGTTTATCACAAACTAGCAATTCAAATTTGGTGGCTGTAAAACGCCGATGGAGTTACATAAATTGTATTTTTTATTCAATATAAATCCTGCAAGTTCCTTAGTTCTCATTTCTATATTAATTTATTTAAAATAATGGCTTCAGGAGCTTATTAGGTGCTGTACTAAATTAATGCGATGCCTAAAAAATCAGTCAAAGCGAACGGTGGCGTTTAGCAGAATTAATTGTGCTAGTAGAATTGGCAAATCATCAATATAAAGCTATTCCGTACACTACGGTGTCACATTCGGTTTATCACAAACTAGCAATTCAAATTTGGTGGCTGTAAAACGCCGATGGAGTTACATAAATTGTATTTCTTATTCAATATAAATCCTGCAAGTTCCTTAGTTCTCATTTCTATATTAATTTAGTTAAAATAATGGCTTCAGGAGCTTATTAGGTGCCGTATTAAATTAATGCGATGCTCAAAAATCAGTCAAAGCGAACGGTGACCTTTAGCAAAATTAATTGTGCTAGTAGAATTGGCAAATCATCAATATAAAGCTATTCCGTACACTACGGTGTCACATTCGGTTTATCACAAACTAGCAATTCAAATTTGGTGGCTGTAAAACGCCGATGGAGTTACATAAATTGTATTTTTTATTCAATATAAATCCTGCAAGTTCCTTAGTTCTCATTTCTATATTAATTTAGTTAAAATAATGGCTTCAGGAGCTTATTAGGTGCTGTACTAAATTAATGCGATGCTAAAAAATCAGTCAAAGCGAACGGTGGCGTTTAGCAGCTTTTTTTGTGCTAGTAGAATTGGCAAATCATCAATATAAAGCTATTCCGTACACTACGGTGTCACATTCGGTTTATCACAAACTAGCAATTCAAATTTGGTGGCTGTAAAACGCCGATGGAGTTACATAAATTGAATTTTTTATTCAATATAAATCCTGCAAGTTCCTTAGCTCTCATTTCTATATTAATTTAGTTAAAATAATACCTTCAGGATCTTATTAGGTTCTCTACTAAATTAATGCGATGCTCAAAAAGCAGTCAAAGCAAACGGTGACTTTTAGCAGCACCTTTTGTGCTAGTAGAAATGGCAAATCATCAATATAATGGTAACTCGTAAACTACGGTGCCACATTCGGTTTATCACAAACTAGCAATTAAAATTTGGTAGTTGTAGAACGTCCATGGAGTTACATAAATTGTATTTCTTATTCACTATAAATCCTGCAAGTTTCCTAGCTCGCATTTCTATATTAATTTAGTTAAAATAATGGCTTCAGGAGCTTATTAAATGCCGTATTAAATTAATGCGATGCTCAAAAATCAGTCAAAGCGAACGGTGACCTTTAGCAGAATTAATTGTGCTAGTAGAATTGGCAAATCATCAATATAAAGCTATTCCGTACACTACGGTGTCACATTCGGTTTATCACAAACTAGCAATTCAAATTTGGTGGCTGTAAAACGCCGATGGAGTTACATAAATTGTATTTTTTATTCAATATAAATCCTGCAAGTTCCTTAGTTCTCATTTCTATATTAATTTATTTAAAATAATGGCTTCAGGAGCTTATTAGGTGCTGTACTAAATTAATGCGATGCCTAAAAAATCAGTCAAAGCGAACGGTGGCGTTTAGCAGAATTAATTGTGCTAGTAGAATTGGCAAATCATCAATATAAAGCTATTCCGTACACTACGGTGTCACATTCGGTTTATCACAAACTAGCAATTCAAATTTGGTGGCTGTAAAACGCCGATGGAGTTACATAAATTGTATTTCTTATTCAATATAAATCCTGCAAGTTCCTTAGTTCTCATTTCTATATTAATTTAGTTAAAATAATGGCTTCAGGAGCTTATTAGGTGCCGTATTAAATTAATGCGATGCTCAAAAATCAGTCAAAGCGAACGGTGACCTTTAGCAGAATTAATTGTGCTTGTAGAATTGGCAAATCATCAATATAAAGCTATTCCGTACACTACGGTGTCACATTCGGTTTATCACAAACTAGCAATTCAAATTTGGTGGCTGTAAAACGCCGATGGAGTTACATAAATTGTATTTTTTATTCAATATAAATCCTGCAAGTTCCTTAGTTCTCATTTCTATATTAATTTAGTTAAAATAATGGCTTCAGGAGCTTATTAGGTGCTGTACTAAATTAATGCGATGCTAAAAAATCAGTCAAAGCGAACGGTGGCGTTTAGCAGCTTTTTTTGTGCTAGTAGAATTGGCAAATCATCAATATAAAGCTATTCCGTACACTACGGTGTCACATTCGGTTTATCACAAACTAGCAATTCAAATTTGGTGGCTGTAAAACGCCGATGGAGTTACATAAATTGTATATTTTATTCAATATAAATCCTGCAAGTTCCTTAGCTCTCATTTCTATATTAATTTAGTTAAAATAATGGCTTCAGGAGCTTATTAGGTGCTGTACTAAATTAATGCGAGGCTAAAAAATCAGTCAAAGCGAACGGTGGCGTTTAGCAGCTTTTTTTGTGCTAGTAGAATTGGCAAATCATCAATATAAAGCTATTCCGTACACTACGGTGTCACATTCGGTTTATCACAAACTAGCAATTCAAATTTGGTGGCTGTAAAACGCCGATGGAGTTACATAAATTGAATTTTTTATTCAATATAAATCCTGCAAGTTCCTTAGCTCTCATTTCTATATTAATTTAGTTAAAATAATACCTTCAGGATCTTATTAGGTTCTGTACTAAATTAATGCGATGCTCAAAAAGCAGTCAAAGCAAACGGTGACTTTTAGCAGCACCTTTTGTGCTAGTAGAAATGGCAAATCATCAATATAATGGTAACTCGTAAACTACGGTGCCACATTCGGTTTATCACAAACTAGCAATTAAAATTTGGTAGTTGTAGAACGTCCATGGAGTTACATAAATTGTATTTCTTATTCACTATAAATCCTGGAAGTTTCCTAGCTCGCATTTCTATATTAATTTAGTTAAAATAATGGGTTCAGGAGCTTATTAAATGCCGTATTAAATTAATGCGATGCTCAAAAATCAGTCAAAGCGAACGGTGACCTTTAGCAGAATTAATTGTGCTAGTAGAATTGGCAAATCATCAATATAAAGCTATTCCGTACACTACGGTGTCACATTCGGTTTATCACAAACTAGCAATTCAAATTTGGTGGCTGTAAAACGCCGATGGAGTTACATAAATTGTATTTTTTATTCAATATAAATCCTGCAAGTTCCTTAGTTCTCATTTCTATATTAATTTATTTAAAATAATGGCTTCAGGAGCTTATTAGGTGCTGTACTAAATTAATGCGATGCCTAAAAAATCAGTCAAAGCGAACGGTGGCGTTTAGCAGAATTAATTGTGCTAGTAGAATTGGCAAATCATCAATATAAAGCTATTCCGTACACTACGGTGTCACATTCGGTTTATCACAAACTAGCAATTCAAATTTGGTGGCTGTAAAACGCAGATGGAGTTACATAAATTGTATTTCTTATTCAATATAAATCCTGCAAGTTCCTTAGTTCTCATTTCTATATTAATTTAGTTAAAATAATGGCTTCAGGAGCTTATTAGGTGCCGTATTAAATTAATGCGATGCTCAAAAATCAGTCAAAGCGAACGGTGAACTTTAGCAGAATTAATTGTGCTAGTAGAATTGGCAAATCATCAATATAAAGCTATTCCGTACACTACGGTGTCACATTCGGTTTATCACAAACTAGCAATTCAAATTTGGTGGCTGTAAAACGCCGATGGAGTTACATAAATTGTATTTTTTATTCAATATAAATCCTGCAAGTTCCTTAGTTCTCATTTCTATATTAATTTAGTTAAAATAATGGCTTCAGGAGCTTATTAGGTGCTGTACTAAATTAATGCGATGCCTAAAAAATCAGTCAAAGCG
The DNA here is from genome assembly GCA_940337035.1 of Agriotes lineatus. Taxonomy (NCBI): domain Eukaryota; kingdom Metazoa; phylum Arthropoda; class Insecta; order Coleoptera; family Elateridae; genus Agriotes; species Agriotes lineatus. Next base: position 15,754 of record CALNHX010009757.1, read on the forward strand.
AACGGTGGCGTTTAGCAGAATTAATTGTGCTAGTAGAATTGGCAAATCATCAATATAAAGCTATTCCGTACACTACGGTGTCACATTCGGTTTATCACAAACTAGCAATTCAAATTTGGTGGCTGTAAAACGCCGATGGAGTTACATACATTGTATTTTTTATTCAATATAAATCCTGCAAGTTCCTTAGTTCTCATTTCTATATTAATTTAGTTAAAATAATGGCTTCGGGAGCTTATTAAATGCCGTACTAAATTAATGCGATGCCTAAAAAATCAGTCAAAGCGAACGGTGACCTTTAGCAGAATTAATGGTGCTAGTAGAATTGGCAAATCATCTATATAAAGCTATTCCGTACACTACGGTGTCACATTCGGTTTATCACAAACTAGCAATTCAAATTTGGTGGCTGTAAAACGCCGATGGAGTTACATAAATTGTATTTTTTATTCAATATAAATCCTGCAAGTTCCTTAGTTCTCATTTCTATATTAATTTAGTTAAAATAATGGCTTCAGGAGCTTATTAGGTGCTGTACTAAATTAATGCGATGCCTAAAAAATCAGTCAAAGCGAACGGTGGCGTTTAGCAGAGTTAATTGTGCTAGTAGAATTGGCAAATCATCAATATAAAGCTATTCCGTACACTACGGTGTCACATTCGGTTTATCACAAACTAGCAATTCAAATTTGGTTGCTGTAAAACGCCGATGGAGTTACATAAATTGTATTTTTTATTCACTATAAATCCTGCAAGTTTCCTAGCTCTCATTTCTATATTAATTTAGTTAAAATAATGGCTTCAGGAGCTTACTAAATGCCGTATTAAATTAATGCGATGCTCAAAAATCAGTCAAAGCGAACGGTGACCTTTAGCTGAATTAATTGTGCTAGTAGAATTGGCAAATCATCAATATAAAGCTATTCCGTACACTACGGTGTCACATTCGGTTTATCACAAACTATCAATTCAAATTTGGTGGCTGTAAAACGCCGATGGAGTTTCATAAATTGTATTTTTTATTCAATATAAATCCTGCAAGTTCCTTAGCTCTCATTTCTATATTAATTTAGTTAAAATAATACCTTCAGGATCTTATTAGGTTCTGTACTAAATTAATGCGATGCTCAAAAAGCAGTCAAAGCAAACGGTGACTTTTAGCAGCACCTTTTGTGCTAGTAGAAATGGCAAATCATCAATATAATGGTAACTCGTAAACTACGGTGCCACATTCGGTTTATCACAAACTAGCAATTAAAATTTGGTAGTTGTAGAACGTCCATGGAGTTACATAAATTGTATTTCTTATTCACTATAAATCCTGGAAGTTTCCTAGCTCGCATTTCTATATTAATTTAGTTAAAATAATGGGTTCAGGAGCTTATTAAATGCCGTATTAAATTAATGCGATGCTCAAAAATCAGTCAAAGCGAACGGTGACCTTTAGCAGAATTAATTGTGCTAGTAGAATTGGCAAATCATCAATATAAAGCTATTCCGTACACTACGGTGTCACATTCGGTTTATCACAAACTAGCAATTCAAATTTGGTGGCTGTAAAACGCCGATGGAGTTACATAAATTGTATTTTTTATTCAATATAAATCCTGCAAGTTCCTTAGTTCTCATTTCTATATTAATTTATTTAAAATAATGGCTTCAGGAGCTTATTAGGTGCTGTACTAAATTAATGCGATGCCTAAAAAATCAGTCAAAGCGAACGGTGGCGTTTAGCAGAATTAATTGTGCTAGTAGAATTGGCAAATCATCAATATAAAGCTATTCCGTACACTACGGTGTCACATTCGGTTTATCACAAACTATCAATTCAAATTTGGTGGCTGTAAAACGCCGATGGAGTTTCATAAATTGTATATTTTATTCAATATAAATCCTGCAAGTTCCTTAGCTCTCATTTCTATATTAATTTAGTTAAAATAATGGCTTCAGGAGCTTATTAGGTGCTGTACTAAATTAATGCGAGGCTAAAAAATCAGTCAAAGCGAACGGTGGCGTTTAGCAGCTTTTTTTGTGCTAGTAGAATTGGCAAATCATCAATATAAAGCTATTCCGTACACTACGGTGTCACATTCGGTTTATCACAAACTAGCAATTCAAATTTGGTGGCTGTAAAACGCCGATGGAGTTACATAAATTGAATTTTTTATTCAATATAAATCCTGCAAGTTCCTTAGCTCTCATTTCTATATTAATTTAGTTAAAATAATACCTTCAGGATCTTATTAGGTTCTGTACTAAATTAATGCGATGCTCAAAAAGCAGTCAAAGCAAACGGTGACTTTTAGCAGCACCTTTTGTGCTAGTAGAAATGGCAAATCATCAATATAATGGTAACTCGTAAACTACGGTGCCACATTCGGTTTATCACAAACTAGCAATTAAAATTTGGTAGTTGTAGAACGTCCATGGAGTTACATAAATTGTATTTCTTATTCACTATAAATCCTGGAAGTTTCCTAGCTCGCATTTCTATATTAATTTAGTTAAAATAATGGGTTCAGGAGCTTATTAAATGCCGTATTAAATTAATGCGATGCTCAAAAATCAGTCAAAGCGAACGGTGACCTTTAGCAGAATTAATTGTGCTAGTAGAATTGGCAAATCATCAATATAAAGCTATTCCGTACACTACGGTGTCACATTCGGTTTATCACAAACTAGCAATTCAAATTTGGTGGCTGTAAAACGCCGATGGAGTTACATAAATTGTATTTTTTATTCAATATAAATCCTGCAAGTTCCTTAGTTCTCATTTCTATATTAATTTATTTAAAATAATGGCTTCAGGAGCTTATTAGGTGCTGTACTAAATTAATGCGATGCCTAAAAAATCAGTCAAAGCGAACGGTGGCGTTTAGCAGAATTAATTGTGCTAGTAGAATTGGCAAATCATCAATATAAAGCTATTCCGTACACTACGGTGTCACATTCGGTTTATCACAAACTAGCAATTCAAATTTGGTGGCTGTAAAACGCAGATGGAGTTACATAAATTGTATTTCTTATTCAATATAAATCCTGCAAGTTCCTTAGTTCTCATTTCTATATTAATTTAGTTAAAATAATGGCTTCAGGAGCTTATTAGGTGCCGTATTAAATTAATGCGATGCTCAAAAATCAGTCAAAGCGAACGGTGAACTTTAGCAGAATTAATTGTGCTAGTAGAATTGGCAAATCATCAATATAAAGCTATTCCGTACACTACGGTGTCACATTCGGTTTATCACAAACTAGCAATTCAAATTTGGTGGCTGTAAAACGCCGATGGAGTTACATAAATTGTATTTTTTATTCAATATAAATCCTGCAAGTTCCTTAGTTCTCATTTCTATATTAATTTAGTTAAAATAATGGCTTCAGGAGCTTATTAGGTGCTGTACTAAATTAATGCGATGCCTAAAAAATCAGTCAAAGCGAACGGTGGCGTTTAGCAGAATTAATTGTGCTAGTAGAATTGGCAAATCATCAATATAAAGCTATTCCGTACACTACGGTGTCACATTCGGTTTATCACAAACTAGCAATTCAAATTTGGTGGCTGTAAAACGCCGATGGAGTTACATACATTGTATTTTTTATTCAATATAAATCCTGCAAGTTCCTTAGTTCTCATTTCTATATTAATTTAGTTAAAATAATGGCTTCGGGAGCTTATTAAATGCCGTACTAAATTAATGCGATGCCTAAAAAATCAGTCAAAGCGAACGGTGACCTTTAGCAGAATTAATGGTGCTAGTAGAATTGGCAAATCATCTATATAAAGCTATTCCGTACACTACGGTGTCACATTCGGTTTATCACAAACTAGCAATTCAAATTTGGTGGCTGTAAAACGCCGATGGAGTTACATAAATTGTATTTTTTATTCAATATAAATCCTGCAAGTTCCTTAGTTCTCATTTCTATATTAATTTAGTTAAAATAATGGCTTCAGGAGCTTATTAGGTGCTGTACTAAATTAATGCGATGCCTAAAAAATCAGTCAAAGCGAACGGTGGCGTTTAGCAGAGTTAATTGTGCTAGTAGAATTGGCAAATCATCAATATAAAGCTATTCCGTACACTACGGTGTCACATTCGGTTTATCACAAACTAGCAATTCAAATTTGGTTGCTGTAAAACGCCGATGGAGTTACATAAATTGTATTTTTTATTCACTATAAATCCTGCAAGTTTCCTAGCTCTCATTTCTATATTAATTTAGTTAAAATAATGGCTTCAGGAGCTTACTAAATGCCGTATTAAATTAATGCGATGCTCAAAAATCAGTCAAAGCGAACGGTGACCTTTAGCTGAATTAATTGTGCTAGTAGAATTGGCAAATCATCAATATAAAGCTATTCCGTACACTACGGTGCCACATTCGGTTTATCACAAACTAGTAATTAAAATTTTGTGGCTGTAGAACGCCGATGGAGTTTCATAAATTGTATTTTTTATTCAAGAGAAATCCTGCAAGTTCCTTAGCTCTCATTTCTATATTAATTTAGTTAAAATAATGGCTTCAGGATCTTATTAGGTCCTGTACTAAATTAATGCGATGCTCAAAAAGCAGTCAAAGCAAACGGTGACCTTTAGCAGCATTTTTTGTGCTAGTAGAAATGGCAAATCATCAATACAACGGTAACTCGTTAACTACGGTGCCACATTCGGTTTATCACAAAGTAGCAATTAAAATTTGGTGGTTGTAGAACGTCCATGGAGTTACATAAATTGTATTTCTTATTCACTGTAAATCCTGCAAGTTTCCTAGTTCGCATTTCTATATTAATTTTGTTAAAATAATGGCTTCAGGAGCTTATTAGGTGCCGTACTAAATTAATGCGATGCTCAAAAAGCAGTTAAAGAAAACGGTGACCTTTAGCAGAATTAATTGTGCAAGTAGAAATGGCAAATCATCAATATAAAGCTATTCCGTACACTACGGTGTCACATTCGGTTTATCACAAACTAGCAAATAAAATTTGGTGGCTGTAGAACGACGATGGAGTTACATAAATTGTATTATTTATTCACTATAAATTTTGCAAGTTTCCTAGCTCTCATTTCTATATTAATTTAGTTAAAATAATGGCTTCAGGAGCTTATTAGGTGCTGTACTAAATTAATGCGATGCTAAAAAATCAGTCAAAGCGAACGGTGGCGTTTAGCAGCTTTTTTTGTACTAGTAGAATTGGCAAATCATCAATATAAAGCTATTCCGTACACTACGGTGTCACATTCGGTTTATCACAAACTAGCAATTCAAATTTGGTGGCTGTAAAATGCCGATGGAGTTACATAAATTATATTTTTTATTCAATATAAATCCTGCAAGTTCCTTAGCTCTCATTTCTATATTAATTTAGTTGAAATAATGGCTTCAGGAGCTTATTAGGTGCTATACTAAATTAATGCGATGCTAAAAAATGAGTCAAAGCGAACGGTGGCGTTTAGCAGCTTTTTTTGTGCTAGTAGAATTGGCAAATCATCAATATAAAGCTATTCCGTACACTACGGTGTCACATTCGGTTTATCACAAACTAGCAATTCAAATTTGGTGGCTGTAAAACGCCGATGGAGTTACATAAATTGTATTTTATATTCAATATAAATCCTGCAAGTTCCTTAGCTCTCATTTCTATATTAATTTAGTTAAAATAATGGCTTCAGGAGCTTATTAGGTGCTGTATTAAATTAATGCGAGGCTAAAAAATCAGTCAAAGCGAACGGTGGCGTTTAGCAGCTTTTTTTGTGCTAGTAGAATTGGCAAATCCTCAATATAAAGCTATTCCGTACACTACGGTGTCACATTCGGTTTATCACAAACTAGCAATTCAAATTTGGTGGCTGTAAAACGCCGATGGAGTTACATAAATTGTATTTTTTATTCAATATAAATCCTGCAAGTTCCTTAGCTCTCATTTCTATATTAATTTAGTTAAAATAATACCTTCAGGATCTTATTAGGTTCTGTACTAAATTAATGCGATGCTCAAAAAGCAGTCAAAGCAAACGGTGACTTTTAGCAGCACCTTTTGTGCTAGTAGAAATGGCAAATCATCAATATAATGGTAACTCGTAAACTACGGTGCCACATTCGGTTTATCACAAACTAGCAATTAAAATTTGGTAGTTGTAGAACGTCCATGGAGTTACATAAATTGTATTTCTTATTCACTATAAATCCTGCAAGTTTGCTAGCTGGCAGTTCTATATTAATTTAGTTAAAATAATGGCTTCAGGAGCTTATTAAATGCCGTATTAAATTAATGCGATGCTCAAAAATCAGTCAAAGCGAACGGTGACCTTTAGCAGAATTAATTGTGCTAGTAGAATTGGCAAATCATCAATATAAAGCTATTCCGTACACTACGGTGTCACATTCGGTTTATCACAAACTAGCAATTCAAATTTGGTGGCTGTAAAACGCCGATGGAGTTACATAAATTGTATTTTTTATTCAATATAAATCCTGCAAGTTCCTTAGTTCTCATTTCTATATTAATTTATTTAAAATAATGGCTTCAGGAGCTTATTAGGTGCTGTACTTAATTAATGCGATGCCTAAAAAATCAGTCAAAGCGAACGGTGGCGTTTAGCAGAATTAATTGTGCTAGTAGAATTGGCAAATCATCAATATAAAGCTATTCCGTACACTACGGTGTCACATTCGGTTTATCACAAACTAGCAATTCAAATTTGGTGGCTGTAAAACGCCGATGGAGTTACATAAATTGTATTTTTTATTCAATATAAATCCTGCAAGTTCCTTAGTTCTCATTTCTATATTAATTTAGTTAAAATAATGGCTTCAGGAGCTTATTAGTGCCGTATTAAATTAATGCGATGCTCAAAAATTAGTCAAAGCGAACGGTGACCTTTAGCAGAATTAATTGTGCTAGTAGAATTGGCAAATCATCAATATAAAGCTATTCCGTACACTACGGTGTCACATTCGGTTTATCACAAACTAGCAATTCAAATTTGGTGGCTGTAAAACGCCGATGGAGTTACATAAATTGTATTTTTTATTCAATATAAATCCTGCAAGTTCCTTAGTTCTCATTTCTATATTAATTTAGTTAAAATAATGGCTTCAGGAGCTTATTAGGTGCTGTACTAAATTAATGCGATGCCTAAAAAATCAGTCAAAGCGAACGGTGGCGTTTAGCAGAATTAATTGTGCTAGTAGAATTGGCAAACCATCAATATAAAGCTATTCCGTACACTACGGTGTCACATTCGGTTTATCACAAACTAGCAATTCAAATTTGGTGGCTGTAAAACGCCGATGGAGTTACATACATTGTATTTTTTATACAATATAAATCCTGCAAGTTCCTTAGTTCTCATTTCTATATTAATTTAGTTAAAATAATGGCTTCGGGAGCTTATTAAATGCCGTACTAAATTAATGCGATGCCTAAAAAATCAGTCAAAGCGAACGGTGACCTTTAGCAGAATTAATTGTGCTAGTAGAATTGGCAAATCATCAATATAAAGCTATTCCGTACACTACGGTGTCACATTCGGTTTATCACAAACTAGCAATTCAAATTTGGTGGCTGTAAAACGCCGATGGAGTTACATAAATTGTATTTTTTATTCAATATAAATCCTGCAAGTTCCTTAGTTCTCATTTCTATATTAATTTAGTTAAAATAATGGCTTCAGGAGCTTATTAGGTGCTGTACTAAATTAATGCGATGCCTAAAAAATCAGTCAAAGCGAACGGTGGCGTTTAGCAGCTTTTCTTGTGCTAGTAGAATTGGCAAATCATCAATATAAAGCTATTTCGTACACTACGGTGCCACATTCGGTTTATCACAAACTAGCAGTTAAAATTTGGTGGTTGTAGAACGTCGATGGAGTTACATAAATTGTATTTCTTATTCACTATAAATCCTGCAAGTTTCCTAGCTCGCATTTATATATTAATTTTGTTAAAATAATGGTTTCAGGAGCTTATTAGGTGCCGTACTAAATTAATGCGATGCTCAAAAAGCAGTCCAAGCAAACGGTGGCGTTTAGCAGCTCTTTTTGTGCTAGTAGAATTGGCAAATCATCAATATAAAGCTATTCCGTACACTACGGTGTCACATTCGGTTTATCACAAACTAGCAAATAAAATTTGGTAGCTGTAGAACGACGATGGACTTACATAAATTGTATTTTTTATTCACTATAAATTCTGCAAGTTTCCTAGCTCTCATTTCTACATTAATTTAGTTAAATTAATGGCTTCAGGAGCTTATTAGGTGCTATACTAAATTAATGCGATGCTAAAAAATTAGTCAAAGCGAACGGTGGCGTTTAGCAGCTTTTTTTGTGCTAGTAGAATTGGCAAATCATCAATATAAAGCTATTCCGTACACTACGGTGTCACATTCGGTTTATCACAAACTAGCAATTCAAATTTGGTGGCTGTAAAACGCCGATGGAGTTACATAAATTGTATTTTATATTCAATATAAATCCTGCAAGTTCCTTAGCTCTCATTTCTATATTAATTTAGTTAAAATAATGGCTTCAGGAGCTTATTAGGTGCTGTATTAAATTAATGCGAGGCCAAAAAATCAGTCAAAGCGAACGGTGGCGTTTAGCAGCTTTTTTTGTGCTAGTAGAATTGGCAAATCATCAATATAAAGCTATTCCGTACACTACGGTGTCACATTCGGTTTATCACAAACTAGCAATTCAAATTTGGTGGCTGTAAAACGCCGATGGAGTTACATAAATTGTATTTTTTATTCAATATAAATCCTGCAAGTTCCTTAGCTCTCATTTCTATATTAATTTAGTTAAAATAATACCTTCAGGATCTTATTAGGTTCTGTACTAAATTAATGCGATGCTCAAAAAGCAGTCAAAGCAAACGGTGACTTTTAGCAGCACCTTTTGTGCTAGTAGAAATGGCAAATCATCAATATAATGGTAACTCGTAAACTACGGTGCCACATTCGGTTTATCACAAACTAGCAATTAAAATTTGGTAGTTGTAGAACGTCCATGGAGTTACATAAATTGTATTTCTTATTCACTATAAATCCTGCAAGTTTCCTAGCTCGCAGTTCTATATTAATTTAGATAAAATAATGGCTTCAGGAGCTTAATAAATGCCGTATTAAATTAATGCGATGCTCAAAAATCAGTCAAAGCGAACGGTGACCTTTAGCAGAATTAATTGTGCTAGTAGAATTGGCAAATCATCAATATAAAGCTATTCCGTACACTACGGTGTCACATTCGGTTTATCACAAACTAGCAATTCAAATTTGGTGGCTGTAAAACGCCGATGGAGTTACATAAATTGTATTTTTTATTCAATATAAATCCTGCAAGTTCCTTAGTTCTCATTTCTATATTAATTTATTTAAAATAATGGCTTCAGGAGCTTATTAGGTGCTGTACTTAATTAATGCGATGCCTAAAAAATCAGTCAAAGCGAACGGTGGCGTTTAGCAGAATTAATTGTGCTAGTAGAATTGGCAAATCATCAATATAAAGCTATTCCGTACACTACGGTGTCACATTCGGTTTATCACAAACTAGCAATTCAAATTTGGTGGTTGTAGAACGTCGATGGAGTTACATAAATTGTATTTCTTATTCACTATAAATCCTGCAAGTTTCCTAGCTCGCATTTATATATTAATTTTGTTAAAATAATGGTTTCAGGAGCTTATTAGGTGCCGTACTAAATTAATGCGATGCTCAAAAAGCAGTCCAAGCGAACGGTGGCGTTTAGCAGCTCTTTTTGTGCTAGTAGAATTGGCAAATCATCAATATAAAGCTATTCCGTACACTACGGTGTCACATTCGGTTTATCACAAACTAGCAAATAAAATTTGGTAGCTGTAGAACGCCGATGGACTTACATAAATTGTATTTTTTATTCACTATAAATCCTGCAAGTTTCCTAGCTCTCATTTCTACATTAATTTAGTTAAATTAATGGCTTCAGGAGCTTATTAGGTGCTATACTAAATTAATGCGATGCTAAAAAATGAGTCAAAGCGAACGGTGGCGTTTAGCAGCTTTTTTTGTGCTAGTAGAATTGGCAAATCATCAATATAAAGCTATTCCGTACACTACGGTGTCACATTCGGTTTATCACAAACTAGCAATTCAAATTTGGTGGCTGTAAAACGCCGATGGAGTTACATAAATTGTATTTTATATTCAATATAAATCCTGCAAGTTCCTTAGCTCTCATTTCTATATTAATTTAGTTAAAATAATGGCTTCAGGAGCTTATTAGGTGCTGTATTAAATTAATGCGAGGCTAAAAAATCAGTCAAAGCGAACGGTGGCGTTTAGCAGCTTTTTTTGTGCTAGTAGAATTGGCAAATCCTCAATATAAAGCTATTCCGTACACTACGGTGTCACATTCGGTTTATCACAAACTAGCAATTCAAATTTGGTGGCTGTAAAACGCCGATGGAGTTACATAAATTGTATTTTTTATTCAATATAAATCCTGCAAGTTCCTTAGCTCTCATTTCTATATTAATTTAGTTAAAATAATACCTTCAGGATCTTATTAGGTTCTGTACTAAATTAATGCGATGCTCAAAAAGCAGTCAAAGCAAACGGTGACTTTTAGCAGCACCTTTTGTGCTAGTAGAAATGGCAAATCATCAATATAATGGTAACTCGTAAACTACGGTGCCACATTCGGTTTATCACAAACTAGCAATTAAAATTTGGTAGTTGTAGAACGTCCATGGAGTTACATAAATTGTATTTCTTATTCACTATAAATCCTGCAAGTTTTCTAGCTGGCAGTTCTATATTAATTTAGTTAAAATAATGGCTTCAGGAGCTTATTAAATGCCGTATTAAATTAATGCGATGCTCAAAAATCAGTCAAAGCGAACGGTGACCTTTAGCAGAATTAATTGTGCTAGTAGAATTGGCAAATCATCAATATAAAGCTATTCCGTACACTACGGTGTCACATTCGGTTTATCACAAACTAGCAATTCAAATTTGGTGGCTGTAAAACGCCGATGGAGTTACATAAATTGTATTTTTTATTCAATATAAATCCTGCAAGTTCCTTAGTTCTCATTTCTATATTAATTTATTTAAAATAATGGCTTCAGGAGCTTATTAGGTGCTGTACTTAATTAATGCGATGCCTAAAAAATCAGTCAAAGCGAACGGTGGCGTTTAGCAGAATTAATTGTGCTAGTAGAATTGGCAAATCATCAATATAAAGCTATTCCGTACACTACGGTGTCACATTCGGTTTATCACAAACTAGCAATTCAAATTTGGTGGCTGTAAAACGCCGATGGAGATTCATAAATTGTATTTTTTATTCAATATAAATCCTGCAAGTTCCTTAGTTCTCATTTCTATATTAATTTAGTTAAAATAATGGCTTCAGGAGCTTATTAGTGCCGTATTAAATTAATGCGATGCTCAAAAATTAGTCAAAGCGAACGGTGACCTTTAGCAGAATTAATTGTGCTAGGTGAATTGGCAAATCATCAATATAAAGCTATTCCGTACACTACGGTGTCACATTCGGTTTATCACAAACTAGCAATTCAAATTTGGTGGCTGTAAAACGCCGATGGAGTTACATAAATTGTATTTTTTATTCAATATAAATCCTGCAAGTTCCTTAGTTCTCATTTCTATATTAATTTAGTTAAAATAATGGCTTCAGGAGCTTATTAGGTGCTGTACTAAATTAATGCGATGCCTAAAAAATCAGTCAAAGCGAACGGTGGCGTTTAGCAGAATTAATTGTGCTAGTAGAATTGGCAAACCATCAATATAAAGCTATTCCGTACACTACGGTGTCACATTCGGTTTATCACAAACTAGCAATTCAAATTTGGTGGCTGTAAAACGCCGATGGAGTTACATACATTGTATTTTTTATACAATATAAATCCTGCAAGTTCCTTAGTTCTCATTTCTATATTAATTTAGTTAAAATAATGGCTTCGGGAGCTTATTAAATGCCGTACTAAATTAATGCGATGCCTAAAAAATCAGTCAAAGCGAACGGTGACCTTTAGCAGAATTAATTGTGCTAGTAGAATTGGCAAATCATCAATATAAAGCTATTCCGTACACTACGGTGTCACATTCGGTTTATCACAAACTAGCAATTCAAATTTGGTGGCTGTAAAACGCCGATGGAGTTACATAAATTGTATTTTTTATTCAATATAAATCCTGCAAGTTCCTTAGTTCTCATTTCTATATTAATTTAGTTAAAATAATGGCTTCAGGAGCTTATTAGGTGCTGTACTAAATTAATGCGATGCCTAAAAAATCAGTCAAAGCGAACGGTGGCGTTTAGCAGCTTTTCTTGTGCTAGTAGAATTGGCAAATCATCAATATAAAGCTATTTCGTACACTACGGTGCCACATTCGGTTTATCACAAACTAGCAGTTAAAATTTGGTGGTTGTAGAACGTCGATGGAGTTACATAAATTGTATTTCTTATTCACTATAAATCCTGCAAGTTTCCTAGCTCGCATTTATATATTAATTTTGTTAAAATAATGGTTTCAGGAGCTTATTAGGTGCCGTACTAAATTAATGCGATGCTCAAAAAGCAGTCCAAGCAAACGGTGGCGTTTAGCAGCTCTTTTTGTGCTAGTAGAATTGGCAAATCATCAATATAAAGCTATTCCGTACACTACGGTGTCACATTCGGTTTATCACAAACTAGCAAATAAAATTTGGTAGCTGTAGAACGCCGATGGACTTACATAAATTGTATTTTTTATTCACTATAAATTCTGCAAGTTTCCTAGCTCTCATTTCTACATTAATTTAGTTAAATTAATGGCTTCAGGAGCTTATTAGGTGCTATACTAAATTAATGCGATGCTAAAAAATGAGTCAAAGCGAACGGTGGCGTTTAGCAGCTTTTTTTGTGCTAGTAGAATTGGCAAATCATCAATATAAAGCTATTCCGTACACTACGGTGTCACATTCGGTTTATCACAAACTAGCAATTCAAATTTGGTGGCTGTAAAACGCCGATGGAGTTACATAAATTGTATTTTATATTCAATATAAATCCTGCAAGTTCCTTAGCTCTCATTTCTATATTAATTTAGTTAAAATAATGGCTTCAGGAGCTTATTAGGTGCTGTATTAAATTAATGCGAGGCTAAAAAATCAGTCAAAGCGAACGGTGGCGTTTAGCAGCTTTTTTTGTGCTAGTAGAATTGGCAAATCATCAATATAAAGCTATTCCGTACACTACGGTGTCACATTCGGTTTATCACAAACTAGCAATTCAAATTTGGTGGCTGTAAAACGCCGATGGAGTTACATAAATTGTATTTTTTATTCAATATAAATCCTGCAAGTTCCTTAGCTCTCATTTCTATATTAATTTAGTTAAAATAATACCTTCAGGATCTTATTAGGTTCTGTACTAAATTAATGCGATGCTCAAAAAGCAGTCAAAGCAAACGGTGACTTTTAGCAGCACCTTTTGTGCTAGTAGAAATGGCAAATCATCAATATAATGGTAACTCGTAAACTACGGTGCCACATTCGGTTTATCACAAACTAGCAATTAAAATTTGGTAGTTGTAGAACGTCCATGGAGTTACATAAATTGTATTTCTTATTCACTATAAATCCTGCAAGTTTCCTAGCTCGCAGTTCTATATTAATTTAGATAAAATAATGGCTTCAGGAGCTTATTAAATGCCGTATTAAATTAATGCGATGCTCAAAAATCAGTCAAAGCGAACGGTGACCTTTAGCAGAATTAATTGTGCTAGTAGAATTGGCAAATCATCAATATAAAGCTATTCCGTACACTACGGTGTCACATTCGGTTTATCACAAACTAGCAATTCAAATTTGGTGGCTGTAAAACGCCGATGGAGTTACATAAATTGTATTTTTTATTCAATATAAATCCTGCAAGTTCCTTAGTTCTCATTTCTATATTAATTTATTTAAAATAATGGCTTCAGGAGCTTATTAGGTGCTGTACTTAATTAATGCGATGCCTAAAAAATCAGTCAAAGCGAACGGTGGCGTTTAGCAGAATTAATTGTGCTAGTAGAATTGGCAAATCATCAATATAAAGCTATTCCGTACACTACGGTGTCACATTCGGTTTATCACAAACTAGCAATTCAAATTTGGTGGCTGTAAAACGCCGATGGAGTTACATAAATTGTATTTTTTATTCAATATAAATCCTGCAAGTTCCTTAGTTCTCATTTCTATATTAATTTAGTTAAAATAATGGCTACAGGAGCTTATTAGTGCCGTATTAAATTAATGCGATGCTCAAAAATTAGTCAAAGCGAACGGTGACCTTTAGCAGAATTAATTGTGCTAGTAGAATTGGCAAATCATCAATATAAAGCTATTCCGTACACTACGGTGTCACATTCGGTTTATCACAAACTAGCAATTCAAATTTGGTGGCTGTAAAACGCCGATGGAGTTACATAAATTGTATTTTTTATTCAATATAAATCCTGCAAGTTCCTTAGTTCTCATTTCTATATTAATTTAGTTAAAATAATGGCTTCAGGAGCTTATTAGGTGCTGTACTAAATTAATGCGATGCCTAAAAAATCAGTCAAAGCGAACGGTGGCGTTTAGCAGAATTAATTGTGCTAGTAGAATTGGCAAACCATCAATATAAAGCTATTCCGTACACTACGGTGTCACATTCGGTTTATCACAAACTAGCAATTCAAATTTGGTGGCTGTAAAACGCCGATGGAGTTACATACATTGTATTTTTTATACAATATAAATCCTGCAAGTTCCTTAGTTCTCATTTCTATATTAATTTAGTTAAAATAATGGCTTCGGGAGCTTATTAAATGCCGTACTAAATTAATGCGATGCCTAAAAAATCAGTCAAAGCGAACGGTGACCTTTAGCAGAATTAATTGTGCTAGTAGAATTGGCAAATCATCAATATAAAGCTATTCCGTACACTACGGTGTCACATTCGGTTTATCACAAACTAGCAATTCAAATTTGGTGGCTGTAAAACGCCGATGGAGTTACATAAATTGTATTTTTTATTCAATATAAATCCTGCAAGTTCCTTAGTTCTCATTTCTATATTAATTTAGTTAAAATAATGGCTTCAGGAGCTTATTAGGTGCTGTACTAAATTAATGCGATGCCTAAAAAATCAGTCAAAGCGAACGGTGGCGTTTAGCAGAATTAATTGTGCTAGTAGAATTGGCAAATCATCAATATAAAGCTATTCCGTACACTACGGTGTCACATTCGGTTTATCACAAACTAGCAATTCAAATTTGGTTGCTGTAAAACGCCGATGGAGTTACATAAATTGTATTTTGTATTCACTATAAATCCTGCAAGTTTTCTAGCTCTCATTTCTATATTAATTTGGTTAAAATAATGGCTTCACGAGCTTATTAGGTGCGTATTAAATTAATACGATGCTCAAAAATCAGTCAAAGCGAACGGTGACCTTTAGCAAAAATAATTGTGCAAGTAGAAATGGCAAATCATCAATATAAAGCTATTCCGTACACTACGGTGTCACATTCGGTTTATCACAAACTAGCAAATAAAATTTGGTAGCTGTAGAACGCCGATGGACTTACATAAATTGTATTTTTTATTCAATATAAATCCTGCAAGTTCCTTAGTTCTCATTTCTATATTAATTTAGTTAAAATAATGGCTTCAGGAGCTTATTAGGTGCTGTACTAAATTAATGCGATGCCTAAAAAATCAGTCAAAGCGAACGGTGGCGTTTAGCAGAATTAATTGTGCTAGTAGAATTGGCAAATCATCAATATAAAGCTATTCCGTACACTACGGTGTCACATTCGGTTTATCACAAACTAGCAATTCAAATTTGGTGGCTGTAAAACGCCGATGGAATTACATACATT
This sequence comes from Agriotes lineatus, assembly GCA_940337035.1. Taxonomy (NCBI): domain Eukaryota; kingdom Metazoa; phylum Arthropoda; class Insecta; order Coleoptera; family Elateridae; genus Agriotes; species Agriotes lineatus. Next base: position 31,653 of record CALNHX010009757.1, read on the forward strand.
GTATTTTTTATTCAATATAAATCCTGCAAGTTCCTTAGTTCTCATTTCTATATTAATTTAGTTAAAATAATGGCTTCGGGAGCTTATTAGGTGCTGTACTAAATTAATGCGATGCTCAAACAGCAGTCAAAGCGAACGGTGACTTTTAGCAGCTTTTTTTGTACTAGTAGAATTGGCAAATCATCAATATAAAGCTATTTCGTACACTACGGTGCCACATTCGGTTTATCACAAACTAGTAATTAAAATTTTGTGGCTGTAGAACGCCGATGGAGTTTCATAAATTGTATTTTTTATTCAAGAGAAATACTGCAAGTTCCTTAGCTCTCATTTCTATATTAATTTAGTTAAAATAATGGCTTCAGGATCTTATTAGGTCCTGTACTAAATTAATGCGATGCTCAAAAAGCAGTCAAAGCAAACGGTGACCTTTAGCAGCATTTTTTGTACTAGTAGAATTGGCAAATCATCAATATAAAGCTATTCCGTACACTACGGTGTCACATTCGGTTTATCACAAACTAGCAATTCAAATTTGGTGGCTGTAAAATGCCGATGGAGTTACATAAATTGTATTATTTATTCACTATAAATTTTGCAAGTTTCCTAGCTCTCATTTCTATATTAATTTAGTTAAAATAATGGCTTCAGGAGCTTATTAGGTGCTGTACTAAATTAATGCGATGCTCAAACAGCAGTCAAAGCGAACGGTGACTTTTAGCAGCTTTTTTTGTACTAGTAGAATTGGCAAATCATCAATATAAAGCTATTTCGTACACTACGGTGCCACATTCGGTTTATCACAAACTAGTAATTAAAATTTTGTGGCTGTAGAACGCCGATGGAGTTTCATAAATTGTATTTTTTATTCAAGAGAAATACTGCAAGTTCCTTAGCTCTCATTTCTATATTAATTTAGTTAAAATAATGGCTTCAGGATCTTATTAGGTCCTGTACTAAATTAATGCGATGCTCAAAAAGCAGTCAAAGCAAACGGTGACCTTTAGCAGCATTTTTTGTACTAGTAGAATTGGCAAATCATCAATATAAAGCTATTCCGTACACTACGGTGTCACATTCGGTTTATCACAAACTAGCAATTCAAATTTGGTGGCTGTAAAATGCCGATGGAGTTACATAAATTGTATTTTTTATTCAATATAAATCCTGCAAGTTCCTTAGCTCTCATTTCTATATTAATTTAGTTAAAATAATGGCTTCACGAGCTTATTAGGTGCTGTACTAAATTAATGCGATGCTAAAAAATCAGTAAAGGCGAACGGTGGCGTTTAGCAGCTTTTCTTGTGCTAGTAGAATTGTTAAATCATCAATATAAAGCTATTTCGTACACTACGGTGCCACATTCGGTTTATCACAAACTAGCAGTTAAAATTTGGTGGTTGTAGAACGTCGATGGAGTTACATAAATTGTATTTCTTATTCACTATAAATCCTGCAAGTTTCCTAGCTCGCATTTCTATATTAATTTTGTTAAAAATAATGGTTTCAGGAGCTTATTAGGTGCCGTACTAAATTAATGCGATGCTCAAAAAGCAGTCCAAGCGAACGGTGGCGTTTAGCAGCTCTTTTTGTGCTAGTAGAATTGGCAAATCATCAATATAAAGCTATTCCGTACACTACGGTGTCACATTCGGTTTATCACAAACTAGCAAATAAAATTTGGTGGTTGTAGAACGCCGATGGAGTTACATAAATTGTATTTTGTATTCACTATAAATCCTGCAAGTTTTCTAGCTCTCATTTCTATATTAATTTGGTTAAAATAATGGCTTCACGAGCTTATTAGGTGCGTATTAAATTAATACGATGCTCAAAAATCAGTCAAAGCGAACGGTGACCTTTAGCAAAAATAATTGTGCAAGTAGAAATGGCAAATCATCAATATAAAGCTATTCCGTACACTACGGTGTCACATTCGGTTTATCACAAACTAGCAAATAAAATTTGGTAGCTGTAGAACGCCGATGGACTTACATAAATTGTATTTTTTATTCAATATAAATCCTGCAAGTTCCTTAGTTCTCATTTCTATATTAATTTAGTTAAAATAATGGCTTCGGGAGCTTATTAGGTGCTGTACTAAATTAATACGATGCTCAAAAATCAGTCAAAGCGAACGGTGACCTTTAGCAAAAATAATTGTGCAAGTAGAAATGGCAAATCATCAATATAAAGCTATTCCGTACACTACGGTGTCACATTCGGTTTATCACAAACTAGCAAATAAAATTTGGTGGCTGTAAAACGCCGATGGAATTACATACATTGTATTTTTTATTCAATATAAATCCTGCAAGTTCCTTAGTTCTCATTTCTATATTAATTTAGTTAAAATAATGGCTTCGGGAGCTTATTAGGTGCTGTACTAAATTAATGCGATGCTCAAACAGCAGTCAAAGCGAACGGTGACTTTTAGCAGCTTTTTTTGTACTAGTAGAATTGGCAAATCATCAATATAAAGCTATTTCGTACACTACGGTGCCACATTCGGTTTATCACAAACTAGTAATTAAAATTTTGTGGCTGTAGAACGCCGATGGAGTTTCATAAATTGTATTTTTTATTCAAGAGAAATACTGCAAGTTCCTTAGCTCTCATTTCTATATTAATTTAGTTAAAATAATGGCTTCAGGATCTTATTAGGTCCTGTACTAAATTAATGCGATGCTCAAAAAGCAGTCAAAGCAAACGGTGACCTTTAGCAGCATTTTTTGTACTAGTAGAATTGGCAAATCATCAATATAAAGCTATTCCGTACACTACGGTGTCACATTCGGTTTATCACAAACTAGCAATTCAAATTTGGTGGCTGTAAAATGCCGATGGAGTTACATAAATTGTATTTTTTATTCAATATAAATCCTGCAAGTTCCTTAGCTCTCATTTCTATATTAATTTAGTTAAAATAATGGCTTCACGAGCTTATTAGGTGCTGTACTAAATTAATGCGATGCTAAAAAATCAGTAAAGGCGAACGGTGGCGTTTAGCAGCTTTTCTTGTGCTAGTAGAATTGTTAAATCATCAATATAAAGCTATTTCGTACACTACGGTGCCACATTCGGTTTATCACAAACTAGCAGTTAAAATTTGGTGGTTGTAGAACGTCGATGGAGTTACATAAATTGTATTTCTTATTCACTATAAATCCTGCAAGTTTCCTAGCTCGCATTTCTATATTAATTTTGTTAAAAATAATGGTTTCAGGAGCTTATTAGGTGCCGTACTAAAAAATGCGATGCTCAAAAAGCAGTCCAAGCGAACGGTGGCGTTTAGCAGCTCTTTTTGTGCTAGTAGAATTGGCAAATCATCAATATAAAGCTATTCCGTACACTACGGTGTCACATTCGGTTTATCACAAACTAGCAAATAAAATTTGGTGGTTGTAGAACGCCGATGGAGTTACATAAATTGTATTTTGTATTCACTATAAATCCTGCAAGTTTTCTAGCTCTCATTTCTATATTAATTTGGTTAAAATAATGGCTTCACGAGCTTATTAGGTGCGTATTAAATTAATACGATGCTCAAAAATCAGTCAAAGCGAACGGTGACCTTTAGCAAAAATAATTGTGCAAGTAGAAATGGCAAATCATCAATATAAAGCTATTCCGTACACTACGGTGTCACATTCGGTTTATCACAAACTAGCAAATAAAATTTGGTAGCTGTAGAACGCCGATGGACTTACATAAATTGTATTTTTTATTCACTATAAATCCTGCAAGTTTCCTAACTCTCATTTCTACATTAATTTAGTTAAATTAATGGCTTCAGGAGCTTATTAGGTGCTATACTAAATTAATGCGATGCTAAAAAATCAGTCAAAGCGAACGGTGGCGTTTAGCAGCTTTTTTTGTGCTAGTAGAATTGGCAAATCATCAATATAAAGCTATTCCGTACACTACGGTGTCACATTCGGTTTATCACAAACTAGCAATTCAAATTTGGTGGCTGTAAAACGCCGATGGAGTTACATAAATTGTATTTTTTATTCAATATAAATCCTGCAAGTTCCTTAGCTCTCATTTCTATATTAATTTAGTTAAAATAATGGCTTCAGGAGCTTATTAGGTGCTGTACTAAATTAATGCGAGGCTAAAAAATCAGTCAAAGCGAACGGTGGCGTTTAGCAGCTTTTTTTGTGCTAGTAGAATTGGCAAATCATCAATATAAAGCTATTCCGTACACTACGGTGTCACATTCGGTTTATCACAAACTAGCAATTCAAATTTGGTGGCTGTAAAATGCCGATGGAGTTACATAAATTGTATTTTTTATTCAATATAAATCCTGCAAGTTCCTTAGCTCTCATTTCTATATTAATTTAGTTAAAATAATACCTTCAGGATCTTATTAGGTTCTGTACTAAATGAATGCGATGCTCAAAAAGCAGTCAAAGCAAACGGTGACTTTTAGCAGCACCTTTTGTGCTAGTAGAAATGGCAAATCATCAATATAATGGTAACTCGTAAACTACGGTGCCACATTCGGTTTATCACAAACTAGCAATTAAAATTTGGTAGTTGTAGAACGTCCATGGAGTTACATAAATTGTATTTCTTATTCACTATAAATCCTGCAAGTTTCCTAGCTCGCATTTCTATATTAATTTAGTTAAAATAATGGCTTCAGGAGCTTATTAAATGCCGTATTAAATTAATGCGATGCTCAAAAATCAGTCAAAGCGAACGGTGACCTTTAGCAGAATTAATTGTGCTAGTAGAATTGGCAAATCATCAATATAAAGCTATTCCGTACACTACGGTGTCACATTCGGTTTATCACAAACTAGCAATTCAAATTTGGTGGCTGTAAAACGCCGATGGAGTTACATAAATTGAATTTTTTATTCAATATAAATCCTGCAAGTTCCTTAGCTCTCATTTCTATATTAATTTAGTTAAAATAATACCTTCAGGATCTTATTAGGTTCTGTACTAAATTAATGCGATGCTCAAAAAGCAATCAAAGCAAACGGTGACTTTTAGCAGCACCTTTTGTGCTAGTAGAAATTGCAAATCATCAATATAATGGTAACTCGTAAACTACGGTGCCACATTCGGTTTATCACAAACTAGCAATTAAAATTTGGTAGTTGTAGAACGTCCATGGAGTTACATAAATTGTATTTCTTATTCACTATAAATCCTGCAAGTTTCCTAGTTCGCATTTCTATATTAATTTTGTTAAAATAATGGCTTCAGGAGCTTATTAGGTGCCGTACTAAATTAATGCGATGCTCAAAAAGCAGTCAAAGAAAACGGTGACCTTTAGCAGAATTAATTGTGCAAGTAGAAATGGCAAATCATCAATATAAAGCTATTCCGTATACTACAGTGTCACATTCGGTTTATCACAAACTAGCAAATAAAATTTGGTGGCTGTAGAACGCCGATGGAGTTACATAAATTGTATTATTTATTCACTATAAATTTTGCAAGTTTCGTAGCTCTCATTTCTATATTAATTTAGTTAAAATAATGGCTTCAGGAGCTTATTAGGTGCTGTACTAAATTAATGCGATGCTAAAAAATCAGTCAAAGCGAACGGTGGCGTTTAGCAGCTTTTTTTGTACTAGTAGAATTGGCAAATCATCAATATAAAGCTATTCCGTACACTACGATGTCACATTCGGTTTATCACAAACTAGCAATTCAAATTTGGTGGCTGTAAAATGCCGATGGAGTTACATAAATTGTATTTTTTATTCAATATAAATCCTGCAAGTTCCTTAGCTCTCATTTCTATATTAATTTATTTAAAATAATGGCTTCAGGAGCTTATTAGGTGCTGTACTAAATTAATGCGATGCCTAAAAAATCAGTCAAAGCGAACGGTGGCGTTTAGCAGAATTAATTGTGCTAGTAGAATTGGCAAATCATCAATATAAAGCTATTCCGTACACTACGGTGTCACATTCGGTTTATCACAAACTAGCAATTCAAATTTGGTGGCTGTAAAACGCCGATGGAGTTACATAAATTGTATTTTTTATTCAATATAAATCCTGCAAGTTCCTTACTTCTCATTTCTATATTAATTTAGTTAAAATAATGGCTTCAGGAGCTTATTAGTGCCGTATTAAATTAATGCGATGCTCAAAAATCAGTCAAAGCGAACGGTGACCTTTAGCAGAATTAATTGTGCTAGTAGAATTGGCAAATCATCAATATAAAGCTATTCCGTACACTACGGTGTCACATTCGGTTTATCACAAACTAGCAATTCAAATTTGGTGGCTGTAAAACGCCGATGGAGTTACATAAATTGTATTTTTTATTCAATATAAATCCTGCAAGTTCCTTAGTTCTCATTTCTATATTAATTTAGTTAAAATAATGGCTTCAGGAGCTTATTAGGTGCTGTACTAAATTAATGCGATGCCTAAAAAATCAGTCAAAGCGAACGGTGGCGTTTAGCAGAATTAATTGTGCTAGTAGAATTGGCAAACCATCAATATAAAGCTATTCCGTACACTACGGTGTCACATTCGGTTTATCACAAACTAGCAATTCAAATTTGGTGGCTGTAAAACGCCGATGGAGTTACATACATTGTATTTTTTATTAAATATAAATCCTGCAAGGTCCTTAGTTCTTATTTCTATATTAATTTAGTTAAAATAATGGCTTCGGGAGCTTATTAAATGCCGTACTAAATTAATGCGATGCCTAAAAAATCAGTCAAAGCGAACGGTGACCTTTAGCAGAATTAATTGTGCTAGTAGAATTGGCAAATCATCAATATAATGCTATTCCGTACACTACGGTGTCACATTCGGTTTATCACAAACTAGAAATTCAAATTTGGTGGCTGTAAAACGCCGATGGAGTTACATAAATTGTATTTTTTATTCAATATAAATCCTGCAAGTTCCTTAGTTCTCATTTCTATATTAATTTAGTTAAAATAATGGCTTCAGGAGCTTATTAGGTGCTGTACTAAATTAATGCGATGCCTAAAAAATCAGTCAAAGCGAACGGTGGCGTTTAGCAGAATTAATTGTGCTAGTAGAATTGGCAAATCATCAATATCAAGCTATTCCGTACACTACGGTGTCACATTCGGTTTATCACAAACTAGCAATTCAAATTTGGTTGCTGTAAAACGCCGATGGAGTTACATAAATTGTATTTTTTTATTCACTGTAAATCCTGCAAGTTTCCTAGCTCTCATTTCTATATTAATTTAGTTAAAATAATGGCTTCAGGAGCTTATTAAATGCCGTATTAAATTAATGCGATGCTCAAAAATCAGTCAAAGCGAACGGTGACCTTTAGCAGAATTAATTGTGCTAGTAGAATTGGCAAATCATCAATATAAAGCTATTCCGTACACTACGGTGTCACATTCGGTTTATCACAAACTAGCAATTCAAATTTGGTGGCTGTAAAACGCCGATGGAGTTACATAAATCGTATTTTTTTTTCAATATAAATCCTGCAAGTTTCTTAGTTCTCATTTCTATATTAATTTAGTTAAAATAATGGCTTCAGGAGCTTATTAGGTGCTGTGCTAAATTAATGCGATGCCTAAAAATCAGTCAAAGCGAACGGTGGCGTTTAGCAGAATTAATTGTGCTAGTAGAATTGGCAAATCATCAATATAAAGCTATTCCATACACTACGGTGTCACATTCGGTTTATCACAAACTAGCAAATAAAATTTGGTGGCTGTAAAACGCCGATGGAGTTACATAAATTGTATTTTTTATTCAATATAAATCATGCAAGTTCCTTAGCTCTCATTTCTATATTAATTTAGTTAAAATAATGGCTTCAGGAGCTTATTAGGTGCTGTACTAAATTAATGCGAGGCTAAAAAATCAGTCAAAGCGAACGGTGGCGTTTAACAGCTTTTTTTGTGCTAGTAGAATTTGCAAATCATCAATATAAAGCTATTCCGTACACTACGGTGTCACATTCGGTTTATCACAAACTAGCAATTCAAATTTGGTGGCTGTAAAACGCCGATGGAGTTACATAAATTGTATTTTTTATTCAATATAAATCCTGCAAGTTCCTTAGCTCTCATTTCTATATTAATTTAGTTAAAATAATACCTTCAGGATCTTATTAGGTTCTGTACTAAATTAATGCGATGCTCAAAAAGCAGTCAAAGCAAACGGTGACTTTTAGCAGCACCTTTTGTGCTAGTAGAAATGGCAAATCATCAATATAATGGTAACTCGTAAACTACGGTGCCACATTCGGTTTATAACAAACTAGCAATTAAAATTTGGTAGTTGTAGAACGTCCATGGAATTACATAAATTGTATTTCTTATTCACTATAAATCCTGCAAGTTTCCTAGCTCTCATTTCTATATTAATTTAGTTAAAATAATGGCTTCAGGAGCTTATTAGGTGCTGTACTAAATTAATGCGAGGCTAAAAAATCAGTCAAAGCGAACGGTGGCGTTTAACAGCTTTTTTTGTGCTAGTAGAATTGGCAAATCATCAATATAAAGCTATTCCGTACACTACGGTGTCACATTCGGTTTATCACAAACTAGCAATTCAAATTTGGTGGCTGTAAAACGCCGATGGAGTTACATAAATTGTATTTTTTATTCAATATAAATCCTGCAAGTTCCTTAGCTCTCATTTCTATATTAATTTAGTTAAAATAATACCTTCAGGATCTTATTAGGTTCTGTACTAAATTAATGCGATGCTCAAAAAGCAGTCAAAGCAAACGGTGACTTTTAGCAGCACCTTTTGTGCTAGTAGAAATGGCAAATCATCAATATAATGGTAACTCGTAAACTACGGTGCCACATTCGGTTTATCACAAACTAGCAATTAGAATTTGGTAGTTGTAGAACGTCCATGGAGTTACATAAATTGTATTTCTTATTCACTATAAATCCTGCAAGTTTCCTAGCTCGCAGTTCTATATTAATTTAGTTAAAATAATGGCTTCAGGAGCTTATTAAATTAATGCGATGCTCAAAAATCAGTCAAAGCGAACGGTGACCTTTAGCAGAATTAATTGTGCTAGTAGAATTGGCAAATCATCAATATAAAGCTATTCCGTACACTACGGTGTCACATTCGGTTTATCACAAACTAGCAATTCAAATTTGGTGGCTGTAAAACGCCGATGGAGTTACATAAATTGTATTTTTTATTCAATATAAATCCTGCAAGTTCCTTAGTTCTCATTTCTATATTAATTTATTTAAAATAATGGCTTCAGGAGCTTATTAGGTGCTGTACTTAATTAATGCGATGCCTAAAAAATCAGTCAAAGCGAACGGTGGCGTTTAGCAGAATTAATTGTGCTAGTAGAATAGGCAAATCATCAATATAAAGCTATTCCGTACACTACGGTGTCACATTCGGTTTATCACAAACTAGCAATTCAAATTTGGTGGCTGTAAAACGCCGATGGAGTTACATAAATTGTATTTTTTATTCAATATAAATCCTGCAAGTTCCTTAGTTCTCATTTCTATATTAATTTAGTTAAAATAATGGCTACAGGAGCTTATTAGTGCCGTATTAAATTAATGCGATGCTCAAAAATTAGTCAAAGCGAACGGTGACCTTTAGCAGAATTAATTGTGCTAGTAGAATTGGCAAATCATCAATATAAAGCTATTCCGTACACTACGGTGTCACATTCGGTTTATCACAAACTAGCAATTCAAATTTGGTGGCTGTAAAACGCCGATGGAGTTACATAAATTGTATTTTTTATTCAATATAAATCCTGCAAGTTCCTTAGTTCTCATTTCTATATTAATTTAGTTAAAATAATGGCTTCAGGAGCTTATTAGGTGCTGTACTAAATTAATGCGATGCCTAAAAAATCAGTCAAAGCGAACGGTGGCGTTTAGCAGAATTAATTGTGCTAGTAGAATTGGCAAACCATCAATATAAAGCTATTGCGTACACTACGGTGTCACATTCGGTTTATCACAAACTAGCAATTCAAATTTGGTGGCTGTAAAACGCCGATGGAGTTACATACATTGTATTTTTTATACAATATAAATCCTGCAAGTTCCTTAGTTCTCATTTCTATATTAATTTAGTTAAAATAATGGCTTCGGGAGCTTATTAAATGCCGTACTAAATTAATGCGATGCCTAAAAAATCAGTCAAAGCGAACGGTGACCTTTAGCAGAATTAATTGTGCTAGTAGAATTGGCAAATCATCAATATAAAGCTATTCCGTACACTACGGTGTCACATTCGGTTTATCAGAAACTAGCAATTAAAATTTGGTGGCTGTAAAACGCCGATGGAGTTACATAAATTGTATTTTTTATTCAATATAAATCCTGCAAGTTCCTTAGTTCTCATTTCTATATTAATTTAGTTAAAATAATGGCTTCAGGAGCTTATTAGGTGCTGTACTAAATTAATGCGATGCCTAAAAAATCAGTCAAAGCGAACGGTGGCGTTTAGCAGAATTAATTGTGCTAGTAGAATTGGCAAATCATCAATATAAAGCTATTCCGTATACTACAGTGTCACATTCGGTTTATCACAAACTAGCAAATAAAATTTGGTGGCTGTAGAACGCCGATGGAGTTACATAAATTGTATTATTTATTCACTATAAATTTTGCAAGTTTCGTAGCTCTCATTTCTATATTAATTTAGTTAAAATAATGGCTTCAGGAGCTTATTAGGTGCTGTACTAAATTAATGCGATGCTAAAAAATCAGTCAAAGCGAACGGTGGCGTTTAGCAGCTTTTTTTGTACTAGTAGAATTGGCAAATCATCAATATAAAGCTATTCCGTACACTACGATGTCACATTCGGTTTATCACAAACTAGCAATTCAAATTTGGTGGCTGTAAAATGCCGATGGAGTTACATAAATTGTATTTTTTATTCAATATAAATCCTGCAAGTTCCTTAGCTCTCATTTCTATATTAATTTATTTAAAATAATGGCTTCAGGAGCTTATTAGGTGCTGTACTAAATTAATGCGATGCCTAAAAAATCAGTCAAAGCGAACGGTGGCGTTTAGCAGAATTAATTGTGCTAGTAGAATTGGCAAATCATCAATATAAAGCTATTCCGTACACTACGGTGTCACATTCGGTTTATCACAAACTAGCAATTCAAATTTGGTGGCTGTAAAACGCCGATGGAGTTACATAAATTGTATTTTTTATTCAATATAAATCCTGCAAGTTCCTTACTTCTCATTTCTATATTAATTTAGTTAAAATAATGGCTTCAGGAGCTTATTAGTGCCGTATTAAATTAATGCGATGCTCAAAAATCAGTCAAAGCGAACGGTGACCTTTAGCAGAATTAATTGTGCTAGTAGAATTGGCAAATCATCAATATAAAGCTATTCCGTACACTACGGTGTCACATTCGGTTTATCACAAACTAGCAATTCAAATTTGGTGGCTGTAAAACGCCGATGGAGTTACATAAATTGTATTTTTTATTCAATATAAATCCTGCAAGTTCCTTAGTTCTCATTTCTATATTAATTTAGTTAAAATAATGGCTTCAGGAGCTTATTAGGTGCTGTACTAAATTAATGCGATGCCTAAAAAATCAGTCAAAGCGAACGGTGGCGTTTAGCAGAATTAATTGTGCTAGTAGAATTGGCAAACCATCAATATAAAGCTATTCCGTACACTACGGTGTCACATTCGGTTTATCACAAACTAGCAATTCAAATTTGGTGGCTGTAAAACGCCGATGGAGTTACATACATTGTATTTTTTATTAAATATAAATCCTGCAAGGTCCTTAGTTCTTATTTCTATATTAATTTAGTTAAAATAATGGCTTCGGGAGCTTATTAAATGCCGTACTAAATTAATGCGATGCCTAAAAAATCAGTCAAAGCGAACGGTGACCTTTAGCAGAATTAATTGTGCTAGTAGAATTGGCAAATCATCAATATAATGCTATTCCGTACACTACGGTGTCACATTCGGTTTATCACAAACTAGAAATTCAAATTTGGTGGCTGTAAAACGCCGATGGAGTTACATAAATTGTATTTTTTATTCAATATAAATCCTGCAAGTTCCTTAGTTCTCATTTCTATATTAATTTAGTTAAAATAATGGCTTCAGGAGCTTATTAGGTGCTGTACTAAATTAATGCGATGCCTAAAAAATCAGTCAAAGCGAACGGTGGCGTTTAGCAGAATTAATTGTGCTAGTAGAATTGGCAAATCATCAATATCAAGCTATTCCGTACACTACGGTGTCACATTCGGTTTATCACAAACTAGCAATTCAAATTTGGTTGCTGTAAAACGCCGATGGAGTTACATAAATTGTATTTTTTATTCACTATAAATCCTGCAAGTTCCTTACTTCTCATTTCTATATTAATTTAGTTAAAATAATGGCTTCAGGAGCTTATTAAATGCCGTATTAAATTAATGCGATGCTCAAAAATCAGTCAAAGCGAACGGTGACCTTTAGCAGAATTAATTGTGCTAGTAGAATTGGCAAATCATCAATATAAAGCTATTCCGTACACTACGGTGTCACATTCGGTTTATCACAAACTAGCAATTCAAATTTGGTGGCTGTAAAACGCCGATGGAGTTACATAAATCGTATTTTTTTTTTCAATATAAATCCTGCAAGTTTCTTAGTTCTCATTTCTATATTAATTTAGTTAAAATAATGGCTTCAGGAGCTTATTAGGTGCTGTGCTAAATTAATGCGATGCCTAAAAAATCAGTCAAAGCGAACGGTGGCGTTTAGCAGAATTAATTGTGCTAGTAGAATTGGCAAATCATCAATATAAAGCTATTCCGTACACTACGGTGTCACATTCGGTTTATCACAAACTAGCAAATAAAATTTGGTGGCTGTAAAACGCCGATGGAGTTACATAAATTGTATTTTTTATTCAATATAAATCATGCAAGTTCCTTAGCTCTCATTTCTATATTAATTTAGTTAAAATAATGGCTTCAGGAGCTTATTAGGTGCTGTACTAAATTAATGCGAGGCTAAAAAATCAGTCAAAGCGAACGGTGGCGTTTAACAGCTTTTTTTGTGCTAGTAGAATTTGCAAATCATCAATATAAAGCTATTCCGTACACTACGGTGTCACATTCGGTTTATCACAAACTAGCAATTCAAATTTGGTGGCTGTAAAACGCCGATGGAGTTACATAAATTGTATTTTTTATTCAATATAAATCCTTCAAGTTCCTTAGCTCTCATTTCTATATTAATTTAGTTAAAATAATACCTTCAGGATCTTATTAGGTTCTGTACTAAATTAATGCGATGCTCAAAAAGCAGTCAAAGCAAACGGTGACTTTTAGCAGCACCTTTTGTGCTAGTAGAAATGGCAAATCATCAATATAATGGTAACTCGTAAACTACGGTGCCACATTCGGTTTATAACAAACTAGCAATTAAAATTTGGTAGTTGTAGAACGTCCATGGAATTACATAAATTGTATTTCTTATTCACTATAAATCCTGCAAGTTTCCTAGCTCTCATTTCTATATTAATTTAGTTAAAATAATGGCTTCAGGAGCTTATTAGGTGCTGTACTAAATTAATGCGAGGCTAAAAAAATCAGTCAAAGCGAACGGTGGCGTTTAACAGCTTTTTTTGTGCTAGTAGAATTGGCAAAATCATCAATATAAAGCTATTCCGTACACTACGGTGTCACATTCGGTTTATCACAAACTAGCAATTCAAATTTGGTGGCTGTAAAACGCCGATGGAGTTACATAAATTGTATTTTTTATTCAATATAAATCCTGCAAGTTCCTTAGCTCTCATTTCTATATTAATTTAGTTAAAATAATACCTTCAGGATCTTATTAGGTTCTGTACTAAATTAATGCGATGCTCAAAAAGCAGTCAAAGCAAACGGTGACTTTTAGCAGCACCTTTTGTGCTAGTAGAAATGGCAAATCATCAATATAATGGTAACTCGTAAACTACGGTGCCACATTCGGTTTATCACAAACTAGCAATTAGAATTTGGTAGTTGTAGAACGTCCATGGAGTTACATAAATTGTATTTCTTATTCACTATAAATCCTGCAAGTTTCCTAGCTCGCAGTTCTATATTAATTTAGTTAAAATAATGGCTTCAGGAGCTTATTAAATGCCGTATTAAATTAATGCGATGCTCAAAAATCAGTCAAAGCGAACGGTGACCTTTAGCAGAATTAATTGTGCTAGTAGAATTGGCAAATCATCAATATAAAGCTATTCCGTACACTACGGTGTCACATTCGGTTTATCACAAACTAGCAATTCAAATTTGGTGGCTGTAAAACGCCGATGGAGTTACATAAATTGTATTTTTTATTCAATATAAATCCTGCAAGTTCCTTAGTTCTCATTTCTATATTAATTTATTTAAAATAATGGCTTCAGGAGCTTATTAGGTGCTGTACTTAATTAATGCGATGCCTAAAAAATCAGTCAAAGCGAACGGTGGCGTTTAGCAGAATTAATTGTGCTAGTAGAATTGGCAAATCATCAATATAAAGCTATTCCGTACACTACGGTGTCACATTCGGTTTTATCACAAACTAGCAATTCAAATTTGGTGGCTGTAAAACGCCGATGGAGTTACATAAATTGTATTTTTTATTCAATATAAATCCTGCAAGTTCCTTAGTTCTCATTTCTATATTAATTTAGTTAAAATAATGGCTACAGGAGCTTATTAGTGCCGTATTAAATTAATGCGATGCTCAAAAATTAGTCAAAGCGAACGGTGACCTTTAGCAGAATTAATTGTGCTAGTAGAATTGGCAAATCATCAATATAAAGCTATTCCGTACACTACGGTGTCACATTCGGTTTATCACAAACTAGCAATTCAAATTTGGTGGCTGTAAAACGCCGATGGAGTTACATAAATTGTATTTTTTATTCAATATAAATCCTGCAAGTTCCTTAGTTCTCATTTCTATATTAATTTAGTTAAAATAATGGCTTCAGGAGCTTATTAGGTGCTGTACTAAATTAATGCGATGCCTAAAAAATCAGTCAAAGCGAAC
>CALNHX010009758.1:0-46654 GCA_940337035.1 Agriotes lineatus
CGCAGTCTTTTTTGTAAATATATTATTCTAAAACCTACACTTATGGATAGTAGAATATTGCGTATCACAATGGTAAATGTTATGCTCAACATGTACGTTGCCATATTATATGTGTTGCAACAAAACAGATTGCTCAATATTTGAACCTAAAAAGATCTGTAGAGTATACCGGAGACGGCTTACGACGTTCTTCAGCATCTATGTTAGTCGAAGGTGGAGAGGATTTACTTACTCTAAAAAGATATAAAAGGTTGGCGTTCGTCGACAGTGGCTGAAGGCTACATCGAAGAATAGGTCCCGGGTGGTGTAACTTGAACAAGCGTCCACGTTCGATCAGCAGAGTTAAGCAACGCTCTCTCTGGTCAGAACTTGGATGGGAGTTCCACGGCTGCTTCTCCCGGCACCTCGTGGTACGGCTGACATGGGAAAAGTTGGTCCCGGTTGTCATAATAACATCATGACAGTCGTTAGTGGGGTTGGAAGTCCCCATAAAATGTACAGTGACGCCTATATTTGGCCTAACGGCTGTTGGCGGAGTGCGCAATAAAATAAAAAAAATAAAATAGGTAAACGGGCAGGTTGAAGTTTCTCCAACATTGTTCAAGAATTCAAGAATAGGAAACACAACGGCAACAACAAGAAAATCACTGTAGTTGGGGAAGACCAAAAATAAATACTAATGTAGTACCTTCGACTTCATCAACCACAATTCTACAACATAAAGTGCCTGCTAAAGGATGGGATATTTACAATAACATAAATTATAACATAAATATTTCATTTAGTAAAAATTATAGACACAGGTTTTTGTTCGTTCATGTTTAAAAATAAAGGTTTCTAACAATGTGTTGATTTTTTACTTTTTTTTTTGTTTTCAAAGTGGTATGATGAAAAATATCGCTCATTACACATCCATAAATGCTTATTTCGACTAGTGACATCGAAATTATATTTTTCTAACTGTCATTTGACAACAGAATGTTGACTTTCTCCGCTGAACGAGTGTTCTTAGCATTTTGCCGCTTGCAGAGCATTTTGGAATTCCACGTGAGGAAAAATAGTTAGCCACGTCAGGATGTTTCTTTGACAACGCTCGTCATTTGTCTAAATAATCGCGTCATATATTAGGTCGGATACTACCTAGTAATTTTTTATTTATTGATATTTTTAATAAAATTAAATAATAGGATTATTTTCGCCTTAATGATATGCTCAGTAGTCGAAAAAATGGTATGTATATTTCGAACTAAAAGACAGTGCTCTTGCCGCTTTTGCATGATAGCTGGTTGTAGCGCGGAAAGATTGCACTTTCAGTTCTCAACGTACAATATACTATTTCCGTGCTTGCATGTCGCACGCGCCGAGAAAAGCCTATTTTATGGACTCCTAATGAAATACGATATTACATCTTTCTGTCTAGGCTTTGAACTATCGACAAAACCGTATTCTGTTCCGTCTCTAACAATATGATGAAATGAAAAGTAGGCAACCTCTGAGAGCTTTGCTCGAGCTAATTTTGTGGTCGTTAATTGGCAAAAGCGCTTTCAGTAAATTCTGAAATATTTTGCGACTGACAGGGTTATTGTTGCTTCAGACCGAGACGTCCATTAAATGTAAGAGGTTGTTGTATTGGAAGGGTAAAGAATAGGGATTACTCGTAAGCCTACAGCTTAATTAAATACATCTCGAGCATAGCTGCTTAAAAGAATTTATTTGTTAGCTGCTTTAACGAGTAAAAAATTAATGAAAGGCGTCTGGAAAAAGAGATTAATCTCAAGCAGTTTCTACTTCCTAATTTAGAAGGCTATTCAAATTCTCAATCTTGAATTTAAACCATTCTTTTAATAGAAAGATACGGCAAAGGACACTGATCAATTTAATCCGCTTTAAAAAATCAGAAGCGCAGTTATCCAAGACCTAAGAAGGAAAAGATCTAAAACATATCTATCGTACAGTACTATAACAAGTAATCTCGTTTGGCATATATTAAACTAAAATGCATTGGGGAGTACCTACCATTGCTTACGGAAAAGCTATAACAATCTGCCTCTTTATTACACGTTGAAACTTAGCAGATTTAATTTTGAGAAAGAATAGATCTGGGAAATGCTTTTCACTTATACGAGTAATTGGTCTGTTTCTCTTACTACACTTTATAAATGCTTCAGCTTTATTATGTTGTTCTGAGTTTCGTAAAACTTGGTTTTCTTGACGTTTGTCAGTGCTTATTGAGCTAACAGATGACACTTTTTCTCTATACACATAATAGTCGTGGTAAACAGAAAGCAAATACGTACTTACAGTCATAACAATAAATGAAAACATGTGCAGGTTAAGAGTATGAGGAAGATATTTCAACATAAAATTTATTAACTGTCGCCGGCTATAAAGAGGATAACGTGTCTATTACCAAGCAGAAATGTTAGAAAAGTATTAGCAAGTTTGATAGAATAGGTAAATGAGGAAATAGAATATTACAGAAGCGATAAAAAACCACATCCGGCATGATATTCATAATAGAAATTGCATCAAATGCTCTTCACAGAAGGATATGCATTGAGAACTATGTTAATTTCAAAATGGCAGTACAAAAAATAATTCGTCATATTTTAATGAACCAGATATTGTATATGTTAGAAGTTGATGCATATAAAGATTTTGATTTTTTGACTAAATGTTGGGTCAAATGTAATAATAAACTTAAGCGTTAAATATCAACACAGAATGCCGAAGAGGGATCATCCTCACAAAAAAAATTGCAACACACTTATCTAATTGTCATAAGCAGAAGTACATCGATAGTTAGGGGCACCAGGCTAAACAACTTACTGTCATATGAAGCACTCGAGCTGCGAAGAGCTATTAAGTACCCAAGCAACACAACAACGGTTAGATTGAAACATTAAATACTTATTCGAGGCGGAGATATTGTTATGAACAGCGTGAGTCTGGTTATTTTTTTTTTTTAGTTATTGTTTGCAAACACACAAGGTAGCTCAGATCCCAAAGTCTATATATTTTGAGCAGTTTCCAAAAGCACGGCAAGCTAAACTCATATGGTTAATGGCCAATTTATTTTACCTTAAAGTGTCCAAATTTGCCAAGAAGTAAATAAAATGCTGCTAATCGCGCTTTCTGTGGTGTACTTACAATTCACTACAGGTCCAAGCTATAACTAAATTGGACTTCTTCGGCAGCTTTTTTGAGCTACTGTGCGTTGTTTTATACGTAGCAGTAATTGAACCACGTTCCAGCTAGCTCCTACTGTCGAATCATTACTTTGAACGTGTGGTTCTTGAAATGCTAATCTGAACAGCTCGCTCCCTTTATCAGCCTGATCAGTCTACAGTTGGTGGCGAACTCGTCGGATGGCCATCGGGCCATCGTGGAGAGGATCTAGCAAGACATGGTTATGGGAAAGGATCTTCGCTCTAGGATAACGAACCAACAGGCAGTTTGACTAACCCAATTCCGCAGACAGGCATCTAAACGATTCAAAGGCTTGCAAGGGAGCGAGAGAGTTTAGATGTGAGGGTAACAGGTGTAGAAAATAAAGGTTCAAGTCAGATAAGGTCAGGTTAGGTTCTAGGCAGCTGTACCATTCGGGAAAGGTTACATTTATAATTCTCGTATGTAAGCTTGGTTTGCCGGATCAAACAACTCACGTCATCGCCCCCAGTGCTAAATTAAATTAACAGCTTTTTGCTTAGCAGGATTAAACGAGGCTGCTTCCGGCTGGAGCTTGATGTAAGTCTAAAAGGGAGGAGTAAAAGGGGGCAATGCGACTGAGGCTGCCAAGCATCACTTTTCTATGATTATTCGTACTCTCCATGTACTTTACTCTGCTATGTTAACCTACGTAGGAAAAACGGAAGGGAAAGGTTGTGTGAACTCGCACGTTTTAGGCCCCGGCCTAGATGACCTGTTGCGATCAGCTGGACCTGGCTAAGACTACGTTGCTTTATTCTTTATTCGTATGACTTGGAGGTGCTCAGTATAACATTGGAAAGCGCACGAAACAAAGAACATCAGGAAAACTAAAGTTAAATTGATAAGCATTTGAAAAGAACAGGGAATGTCGACAAGGATACGAACTGGCCACGCCTATTTTATAAAGCAGTGCCTATTGTCAAATAATTATAAAGGTTTTTTTGTATATCGAAATGTCCAGTCAACAACCTCACAATGTAAACGACAACACGTTAGGGCTGGGTCAACCAAAATACCGCGCGGTAAGCGACAAAAATAAGAATGGAATTGAAAAGGGGCGCTTTTCGACCGTAACACATTTTAAAATGTTAAAATGGACGAAGTGAATGTGGATTAAAAGCAACCAACAAATAATACACTACAGAGAATGCAACATAGACTCTAAACAAAGCTAAGCCATCTATTAATGGTGTACCAAAGAAGAACACCTAACAAACTTAATACATTTATTTAGAATTAGAACAAAACAGTAAATTCATTTCTAGGACATGCACTCCTTATAACGTTGTTGTTTCCTGCATCTTACCTATCTGTTATTTTTTACCATCTTTGCACGTCCCTTCGTCAATTTTTCTGGCTTGAACTGCTTTCTCTACTTCTTCCATCTAAGTAAGACGTGGCCTTCCCCGTTTTTATTCTTTCACTAGGTGCCCATTCCCATATACTTTTAGGTCATCTCTTTGCCACCACGAGCCAAACATCCCTATACCATACCACCCGCTTTTCTTCTACTGCATCAATAATAATTGTTCATTTTACCCCCATTCCTCTCGTAATTTCTTCGGATTGCAGATTCGTATGTTGTTGTGGCTTCTACCATCAAGTTATATATTTTCCTCTTAATATTTCTAGTAACTGGATGGCTCTACCAGATCATCTATAACATGCTTATAGATTTTATTTCTTACCCCAATATCCTCTTGCTATCGAACTCACTTTACCATCTTTGTGTATTAGTATTTATCTATATATTTATCTATTAATACACGGTAGGTTTTGTTTCTGTGCATTCTCCGTTGTTTACATGAGTCCTCTCCGTGTTAATCCTTTAAGAAAAAAATCCGACAATTAATATAAAATCAAATACTGTCGTCTGATAACACGGACTCAATACGCCAATATTTGAGACATTGTATGGATTAAAAACACAAATAACAATACACGGTTGCTCTCCTATTATAAAAAAGTTGAATAACCTCAGTGTCTTTAGTGTTAACTTAATGTGGCCTCACCAAAGCATGTCACTCAAAATATCACTTATAAATTCAAAAAACTCAAGTGCGTATTAATTATACTGGTTAACTTTATGCGTCGACGCCACACCGCAGCCTGTCTGGTTTTTATTCGCTTGGGTAACCTATCAACATCAAGTAATGTTTTGGAGCTGCCGTTTACCAATATTTGCTCACTCTTGCTTTGCCAGTCGAAATTCACCAAGATTCTTTTATGTTTTCCTACTTACTTGCAGTCACAGGTTTACGTAGAGCCCTAATGTCTTAGAACTATTATAACCAGCTGCTGTTTACAAAAGAATTAAACGCCCAGTAAGCTCAATAAACAGCATTCCTTATACAGGTTATTTGTGTCATGTTTTGCTTATTCTAATCAATACGTGACCTAGTGAACTGTTCGAGACAATTGTAATACTGCTGTAGGCTCAAAAACTCCTTTTTCGCAATAACAAGATTTCAACTTGTTCTAGTAAACCGATTCTTACGTATAGACAGTTTAAATGATACATGTTAGAAGCGAATAAATCTTAAAATACCTTAGCACAAGTTGTCCAATAGACGAGGTAATATTTGTTTAGTTTTGACATAAAACGATTAATGTGTTTTAAAACCTAGTCATCTACTACCTAATCAGCATTGTCCACTACAAAGGATGTTCAAAGTTATCAGCATGTTGTTGTATACAAAGTCTGGCTCGGCTTACCCAGATCCTTTATACTCTGCATGGCCATTGCTATTGTCAATTTTCAAATAACATAAAAGTAATACAACGTTTATTCAATCAAATTTAATAGTAAAGGTTAATTATTGATGACAGCTTTACCTGTGAAATAAACGAACCTAATATAAATTTGACAATACTTATTAAGTAATATTACTCGTTGAAAGTAAAAACTAAAAGAATTATGATCTCCCTTCTTAGACCGACTTTGCTATGGCATTTTAACATTTATCGACCCCTTTTGAGGAGTTCGTCCCTTAACAGGATACAGAGAAGACTGTAAACACCCTGTATAATTAATGGGAAAAACACTTTTTTAATTTGGAAATCAAGGTAAAAATGAAAAAAACAAATTAAGGTGTGCCTTTTTACTACTGAAATGTGATTTTGAAGTAATTGTATAGGCATAACGGCCTGATGTTTCGTCATATTCAAAAGTAAATATCACGAACTGTCTTAAAAAGAAAGCAACACCTTCAGGGATTATCTTTGAAACTAATATAATACTCGTATGTGGTTAGGATTATAGGTCCATTTATAAAAAAAAACATCTGATGACGGAACAAATTGTTTGTACATTAAACTTGGACTATTAGTATATCATAACTAATATCTATAAAATTCTTTAGATTCTATTATTTACAGATCAAGGAGTGTAACCTTCAGATCGTTTATTCTCCTGAATAAGGTAAGTTACTTTTTTAATTATTTAACTACAAATACTATTAGTAGTCCTTAAAGTTGCTTACGTTTTTGTAAATCTCTAATAATTGTACATCTCGCTTGATGACTTTACTTACCATTAGTTTTAAAAGATAATTTTATACATCAAGACATTTCAAACAGTATATTTCACAAAACACTTTTATAATAATAATCAAACACAAGGCTTATTTTTGTTCCCTTTCGTTTACGACTTCTACACCAACCGATTTGTATGATCGTTTGTTTATATTGAAGCTTTCATCTTGTACAGTAGCCAACACTACTTGCTTTTATTTATTTTTAAGGTTTTTATATTTTTAAAATTATAAATTTAAAATACTTATTTGCATACCCTTGAGGACAGCAAATCTACTTGCAGCGCCTCATAGTTCCCCGCATGTCAACTTTTTGAACTACGCCGTACTCACGCGCGGCCTGATAGCCACTCTCATTTAGCGTGTGACGTTAGAAGTGCATGGACTAGTAAATTATACAGATAGTACGTTATTGCGATTTGATTATTCACAACCTTTTCATACTGTTTGTACTAAACTTAGAAACGCCATAGTGAGCTATGTTTGCAAATTGTAGCACAAATTATAAATGGCTGGGATGATTATTAAGACTGCACTATCGACATTAATCTTACCGTTTCCTCATTAACACTCCGTCAGATTACGAAAATTTTACGTCCCTCGGTAGTGAATACGCCGTTTGTATTAAACTTGACCTTGTAGTCGATTGTTTACTGATTCCAAGTTTATAATACTTACATAAAGAATGTACTAATAATATTGATGATTATCGCACAGAAAATATCGTTTTCATTTTTTTTTATTACGGTGTTATCGAATTTGGTGCCAATTTAGATCGTGATATTTACTGATATTTCAATAACACGAAAAGGTAGAAAGTGAACGTTAACTGGTCACAGGGAATCTCTAACTAAATGTTAAAGAGTATCAAGTAAAGAAAAAATAAAGAATTTTTAAAGTATATATCTACTATATAAAAAAATCCTAGCTGCCACACTGATAGATATTCTGATAATCTTAATAAAATTGGCAGACTCCATCCCCTCCGACATGGTTTTCCGAAATTTCAACCCCAAAGAATATAAACGAGGTAAAAATGGGATGAAAATGGCGTTTATTGACTGCAGCTAAATCCGCTTGACAGGCAAATTAAGCAATTAGAATTCTGCATATCATCTGCTTTTACAAATCAGGTCAAATTGTTTTCAAGGTATTTTGAAATTTACCCCAAAATGATGTAAATGGGGTAGATAGGTTTTTTTCAAGATTGCCATTACACGGTACTGCTGCAGGTACGACGTTGAAATTCATCAAATCAGTTCCTTTTACAAATTGGATACGGCATTCTGGGTTCTTCCCAATTTACTCCCCCCCCCCCCTCAAAGCAGTTAAATGGGGTAAATGTAATCAACCCCTAAAGATGTAAATGTGGGTTTGGGCAAATTATGGAACCCTTCGTATCTCGTGCGGTTGTTGATTTTTATTTAGCATGTAGGTGCGTTTTCAGCCTTTAAAATGTTTTAAATTTCACCCGTAGATGAAAATTTGCAGCCTTCGCCAACTTACTAGGTACACGCCCACTAAGACGGAGTTTATCGAAAACTTAACCCCAAAGGGGTTTTTACTTACTGTGGTTTTATCCGCCTGGCCGGTAGTCTATGAAGTTGAAATTTGGACAATGAGTTGCCTTTACAAATAGAGCTAGGGAGTTTTAAGAACTCTTAAGAATTGGCTTCCCAAAGGGGTTCAATGGGGTAAATATGTTATTCCAAAGATCGCAACATTGCCAAAACTGTCAGTTTCTTTTACCAATCCAATATTTTCGAAATTTAGGCCTCAAAGGAATAAAACGGGGTGCTTTTGGTTTCCAAAGGATCGCTATTACACTATAACTACTGAAAGTAGGAAGTTGAAATGGGTTCCTTCTACAATTTCGGTTAAACCATTTTTAGAATTGTGTTTTTCCACAGCTAATTTCAAAGCGGTAACTACTACTGGCAAGAAGTTAAAATTTGGCAAACCAGGAGAAAAATGCAGCAGGTATTCTAGGGCAGCGAACTTCAAAGTCGAGATGAGCGCGTGAGTGAGTATCCACTCACGTTACGCATGTTTCGCGCTTGCTTGAAACACTCACGTTCATGCATGCTCACGCTCACGTTCACGGCGTGACCCTCAACTCATGATGTAACCCGCAGCTTTTATTTCATATTCAAATTCACATAAAACAGAATGTTCAAATTTAAAATCAATATAAGACCCGCAATAGATCCAAACACTCTAAAAATAAATAATTTACGTAATATGTTCCAATCAGAATAGTAGGCACAAAAAGAAATAAATGAAAATTGAGTACATTAGCTTACAACAAGGAGTAAATACTGATTTATAGCAAAAACATTTCTTGTAATCGCCTTCAAAGACATTACTTTTAATACTAAAGGCTGTCATTGGAATTGACTTTTCCTTCGCTGATACGAGTACAACAAAATAAATGTTGCTAGGCAACACTTTTACTTCCTGGATTTAAAAGTACTTTTACATTCGAGGAACTAAAAGTAAGTTCTACTCGGTCGCACAACATTCACAACACAACACTGGTGCGAATCTCCGTTACTGCAGGCTACTACACAGAATTACAATGTTCTCCCGCTCCAGCTCTAGATCTTACATGGGTGGGCAACGTGGGAGCGGGGCACCCTGCAATTCCGCATTGGTTACTAAATATTTAACGTGAAGTTAACGTCAAACGTAAATCACACCTTGGACTCACGTTCATGACGGGACCCGACTTGATCCAGCGTGACCCGACTGTTTTCAAGTTACGGACCCATCCCTACTTCAAAGTTTCTATAAAACGTAGATAACCAGTCAATATCTTATATCTCCAGAATAGTGGGTCCGTGTAAACACCACGCCATTGCTGCATCTGACGAAAGACCCAGAGTGAGTGCTCAGAACCGGAACCCGGAACCTGCTGATGACGTCGGAATTTTAACGAGACTCCCACAAGTCAATATGCTATTCCGAGAAAATGTCTCCACTGCTACCACTATTATGGAGGATGCAGAAATGGAGTGCAACGATGTAGTAATAGTGGACTGTGAACTTCCTCGACCTCGTGTCGAGCAACTGCTACTTTCCATAGCTCTCATATGAAATATTTCAATTGCCGACCCAAAACTTCTTGCTTAGCTTAATAGTGAATTAACGTGTCTCACAAGCGTGTGATATTCTTTTTGGGGCAAGGTATGTGGAAGTTTAAGCATTTGCTAAAGATTTAAGTTAGCGCATGTCAATTGATTTTATTACTATTTCTTCTTCGATAGAAAGGTAGCAAATCACAACCGAAAGCATTGAGAAGTAAAAAACGATTATTGCAGATAGTAGCCCCGCTTGCAGTTTCAGTAAAAACTAAATAAATATAATGAGTATATAATAAAAATACCAAAAGACTGACAATGTGAGGTTGAGGACTGTCCTTAAGTAGAATAGTTACGACCTAAAAAATGCCCCTAATTGTCTATTTGTACAGAGCTGTTGTTCTATATAACAATAACTCTGATAGTACGTTTACGAAATTAATAATGATGCCTTGGAGAACGTCCGGCGCTATTAAATAATAGAATTACACTTGGCGGCTCGTTAATTTTACAACTGTCGAACACATCGCACCACTCACATAAACATAACCACAAATCAGCATATCACCGATTAAACCGCACAAGCGAGCCACTCTAATTAGGCTCATACGCAATTAATCACCTACAACAAAGAATTAAGGAATTAACATTAATAATTGAACTGGTTCGATCCGGTCTATTTTCAAGCTTTCATAACGCAACCTCAGCAACAGGGTTTCACGACTCACTTATTATCGGCGGCATTAAAAATGCAAAACTCGTGATTAGTTCACATTACAGGCTCAGTTTTGTCTGCGAAAGCGAACTGGGACAATTAGCGACGAAAGGAAAATCAAACAAGAGGTGGAATTTAACAGAATCGCAGCTGCCGCGCAGGGCAATCGGAATTTTACAAAACATAGCAATCAAACCCCAATTTTTCGTCCCTAAATACACGGATTGGTGTCGCTAAAGCAAGCCGGCAAATGAGGGGTTGGAAAATCCCCCAATTGGTCCAGTTAGACTAGTTGATTGAAACGCACTTTAGGAGTGTGCGTTTTAAATTAAAACTGTAATTTTGTAAAATCTCGACAGAATAAAAATACAAAAAGAAGTATTCTCATTTTTCGAACAGAGAATATAGAAAGGGTAGCATTAAATCTGAAAAAAAAACGAATACTAATCCTACAGAATTATCTGAATTTTTCGAATTTAAACTTTATTTACAGCAAAGCATAAAAATTACAATTATAACTAGGAGGAGCAAGTTTAAATAAAAAATAATAATTGATTGACCTCTGGGGTACCATCAACATTTTGTGGTGGGTCTAAAATTATGTATGGAAAGTACTAATAATTAAATTTTGCATTACCCATAATTATTGATTTATTGTGTTGGGTGATATTGCTGTTGATTTAAGTGCGTGTGCTGCTAATTTTTGAGTTGGTTGTGCCACCATCCAAATTGGAGACTGCGTTAAGAAGCTGGTCAAGATATTTAGTTGTAGAATAGCATATTTCGTGGTGCTGAGAGTTTTGGAGCTGCCTGCAGCTACCAGAGTTATTAGAGTTGGCTGTGCTGCTGCCGTAGAAACTTAAGGCCGTCTCGGGGTGGCACCCCAAATGAATAAAACGAATTGGTAAGTGGTTTTTTTTTATTATATATATACCTGCGCAATCTAGTGTGAGCTTAGAGAACTAATTACAGTTTTGCTGAGGCTTTTATAAATAATTTACTCTATCACAATAGGGGGTGCTGTAAAGTGCCTGGCTAACTATTTGTTTGTTCTAATTTCAATCTTTATAATTAATTATATTTACAGGGTTAGGTACCTACATCCAAATTCAAATTAATTTTAAAAATTATTTAAAGATCTACGATATTTAGTTAACGGGAATTTTCATACGCAGTATCTGTACCTGACGTCACTCATATTAATAATGCAAGATGGACGCCTGGTGTCGAAATTTTGTAAACAACTCCCTGTTTTATTTAAATTGTTTCTGTCCGTGCTGTGCCCGCTGTTGATATGCCAAAAAAATTTACTGTAAGTACACTACGTCACGAAACAATTGACCTCTACTGGCGGAAGTTGCAAAACCCACGCCAAACAAGCACATTCACAAAATACACTTTTTAGCACGCCAAATCTGACCTTTGGTGGCTTATACGATGCTGATCGGAGTACCTGTACTCTTACTGGACGTCACATGATGCTCAGGACCGGAATTCGTAACCAACCCGCTGTTAGCAAGACTCGAAAGTAGACTCGAACAACACCGGCTTGCACTGATTGCTTTTTGATGGCCCATACTGACGCTGGGGGCCCCACTGGGGCTGAGCTGCACCATATGTTCACTGCTCGCTTGGGCGCCTGGTCAGGCAATCTCAAAGCTAGCTGGACTCCGTAGAACCACTTTGAAATAATCTGGGATGCACTCCGACCAATTGTTGCTTCGTTTTATCACTTGCCGAAGGTCAATTCAATGGTAAAACTTTCACAAATCACCCTGGGAACTCTCTCTCAATTAAAACGCAATTTTAGGTAAACTTTTTTTTAATTGCACATACATTTTGTTTATTGGGGAGCTTCTCAAAAACACAACTGGCTCTTAAAAGAAGCTGGCCCCAACCTTCTTTTGTTTTGTTTACAGTTTTTTATTTTAGTTTTATGAAATGCTAAGCCTACTCTAATTTTAATTTGTTTTTACACAAAAATAATATACCAAAAACATCCTAGTGTCAATTATTTACAATGTTTTCTATTTATGACAAATCTGAAATCTCAATTATTACATCTTCTGGACATTTTTATAATCAATATGGGTATTGTTCGTTATAGTATAAATTATTCAGAATTATTATTTTACCTATGAGGCTACTAAAATGTGATTACAGCAATATATATGTAAAAACTGTAATTAGTTCTCTTAGTTGACACTAGATTGTGCAGGTGACTGCAACTCACTCTGTAGCATACAAAAAACTTTAATTAGTTTGCTTGTCAAATGCTAGATAGGGTAGGTGACTGCAACTAGCTTCAGAGCTTTCCCGATACACAGACTTGCATGATTTGTATGATTAATCTAGACAACGCAATGCATAGGACGTGTTACGAATCGACGCCACAGGCATTATTTGAGAAATTACTGCCATAGCGTAATGTTGAACAATTTGACATTACTAAATAGATTAATAAATTAATTTATGTATTCACCTGAGGTTAAAATAACTTGTCTAGACTTACATTTTTTGCAAACTGTAAATTACGTAGTTATCAAACCCCTTAGAGAAGAAATTCAACACTATTAGATTATGAAATTAATATTTCAGTACTGTTTTTACTTCCTTCGTCTGAAAGACGACAAAATCACCTTCCGAGATTTTTTCAGATCTTCACGTTTCAGGGTCCCTAGATGACGGAAAACAGGTTTTCTCAGTTCCGTTTGTCTGTCTTTCTGTTTGTTGGCGGTATAACTCAAAAACTATTTGTCGGATGAAAACAATATTTTGTATACACATTATATATCTACCTGGCATGAAACCGAGAAAATTTCAGACAAATGTATACAGAGTGAGTACCTTAAAAAAAATTTTGGTTTATTTTTTATTTAACTTAGCAATAAATGCAAGTGATAATTTGTACATAGCCCAGGATTTATTCTTACCAAAAATGGGCCCCAATAGATACAGAATAAATGTTGTACGATACAAAAAGGAGCAACAAACTTAATATAGCTGCACCGCAAGAATTCAAAGGGTCGGTGCTCCGTAGCACAGGTAGAAATAGCCCGTTTCCTTGCAATATACCACAAAACGTTGGGACTGCATACGCGGTCCGCCTGCCGTTCGAATTCGACCACCGGTAACGTTTTTTTTTACTTGAAAACTAATTTAATTTATTAGAAACGCAAAGATATTTTTACTTCTAACTTAATTTGATTATTAAAATTATTTAGTGTAACAATATCGACGAGGAAGTTTTGGGTAAGCCTTTTACAGATTTTTTAAGATTGTCCATGTATGCCCTCCAGGTATACCTTTAAAAATAGCTTACCAAGCTGATGGTTTTATACCTGAAACAGTGTTTTTTGGTGGATTTTTTGGGTAAAGTTACAAAAGCGCACTTTCACCAGTCCTGTAAATTTCCCTGTACAACTGAATTAACAGTCTGAAGAATGCTTCTTCTTTTACTATCCTTCTATACATCTCGCAGCATCAAAGTAAAGTATTACAATAACATCTGAGGTGCTTATCGCAAATGGCAAAGCAATTTTGGTATTCGATAAGCAGTAAAACACCACCCAGCATTCTAATAAAAGGAAAAGATGAAATTGAACCGACAAAAAAATACCGACCCCGCGTGAAAGCCAGGTGTACTCGAAGGATTAAATTACAATTTGCTCTGTTGCCGGAGATCCTGGGTATGAACTAATAAAAGTCGCATAAAAGCAGAACAGGGACGCCGATAAACAGGGAGTTAAGGTCATCGTAAATATTGTGCACTTTTTTATTAGCCAAAGCCAATAAAAACCGGAAAGGCTGGGCGCTGTTTCATAGCTCCAAATTATTTTGCCTTTCTTGTTACAAACCGGCGCGTTTCTCTTACATACAGTTTTATGTCCCTACAGTAACTGTACGTTTTTCAGAAAAGAAATCCTTCCCGGGTTGTTGCGCCTGGACGTTCGAAGTTTTCAGAGAGCAAAAAAAAATACGCAAGTTTAATCTTCTTGGTTTCAGTTCGTAAAGAATTAAAACTTTATAATTGGTGGGAGCCAAATTGTCAGGTATTTACCGAAGTGCGCTACCTGAAAGGGAATACTTTTCGTTTGAGTTTAGATCAGCTTTAATAATAATGATCTGTGTTTTTATCGCTCCAACCAACTTCCTGAACTAAGTTTACTTTTTTCAAAATTCACAAAGACGTCCCTTATTTTTAACCAATAATTCAATTAGCTACAGCGATATCGGGTAGAATATGATGGATCCCAAATTTGCTGACGCGTTCAGGCCTTATGAATAACCGCAATCATAAAAATGGTACAACTGATCGTACACCAAAAGTGCAAACCTTAATAATCAAACAATTTCGCTTTAACTGTCAAGAATTGGGTAGATTTCGAACGTAATAACTAATAACTGAGAACACTCACTGACAGATAATACATATTTTAAGTACCCTAACAACATCCACATGGCTACAATTGCAACATCCTCCCACCTACGCTAACAGAACACTGGAAGTTAACTGAAGCTAGAACAAAATACAAAAATACAATTTCACAAATTGATTACTCTAATAATTTACTAGGAATATTAATTACTCTTCCACTTCTAATTCTCACTTCTGGTTGGCGAGCTTTTTATCTTGCTTAGCAAGCCTCTCCAGCATCAGTTTTTCTTCAAAAGCAGAATCCAAGTTACTTTGAGATTCCAGCAGAGGATAGAGTCTTTGTAGGAGTCACAAAACGTCACCAGACGATGTTCTTAAACGTACGACCCTTGTGATACCGTCGATTCCTGGGATTAACTCAACAAGTTTTGCAAGAAGCCAATCCAGTCTCTTAGTTTGGTCAGAACCGATTAAGAGAACTTGACCCAGTTCAACATTGTCAATTTTCTTCCTTGCAGCTCACTTTTCAGGCAATGTTTGAACTACACCTGAATATAGTCTATCTCCTACAGTCGCTGCAAGTAGTAAGTAGCTCCAAGCGTGGAGTTGTTACCTTTTTCCTAGGTGAAATCCTGGTTTTGGCTTGTATCAACTGAACATTGAACTCAGAGTCGCTTGCAAATCACAAGAAAATTGCATAGGTGTAGGCAGACTCACTGGCATCACAGAACGTGTGAAGATTCTATTCAGCTGGTCCAATAATCTTTGGAAGCCACCAGGGAATTATAACATCATGTAAATAATGCAATTTCTCAGCCCACTGTAAAAACTTATATCTAATCTGGTTATCAATCTCGTCATCCCAACCAATTTTTGATTTCCACATTTTTCGTAGACGAAGTTTTGGACATAGCGTGACTGGACATGTGAAACCTATCGGGTCAAAATCTTATGAGCCAAGGATAGAATAATTCTTTTAGAGACTTTACTCTCAGAGAATTTCAAGAAGTCTTAAACGTATCGTGTTTTCGGTTCCACGTCAAGCTAAAAAAATCGGTACAACAGTTATTCTGAGTGCTGTCCATTTCTGTGTACCCCCATCCCCTTAATTCGAATTTTACTCCATTCGTTAAAGAACTAGCTTCACTAAAAAGCTCTTTCACATCAGATTCATTGTACAGACTTGTCAGCAAATTGTAAACATAAAAACTGTTTAGAAGTATATCAATTATGTCCAGGGAATATTGACTGTTAGTCTGTTCGGATGTTAAATTATGGCGGATTGCTGCTTCCAGTAAAAACGAGCCAAAAACAACTCGATTGTGTCGGAAAACAATCACGTTATCGTCCTTATCGTGCCGAAGGAACCGTAAAAATCTCGGTCGCTCTGCTGCAAGCTGATCTGTAAAAAAAGCTCTTCTAGTATCAGGGACCACGCCAATTGTTTTCATTCTAAACCGGAACAACAACTGAGGTATCTATTCTATCAAGTTCAGCTTCTTATCCAAATAGTCGTTCATGCTGGGGAATTCTTCTCATGCGTTGACGCATCAAAGATGGATCGAATTCTGATTGTACTATTTTTCATTTACTACATGTCTGTGGGGCAAGTAGTTTCCGCCTTCGTCGGTTTCCCACACCCTCACGATAGCTCCTTCTTGCCACCATTCATCTAGGACCTGCTGGTACTCTTTGTAACAACCATCACTCTTTAATTTTCTGACAGTTGCACTTAATGCTCTAAGAACCATTTCATAATTAGTAGGCGGAGATGGATGGCCCTCCTTCAAGGGCATATTCGATTCCTATCTGCCCTCAGAATTTACTGTAACTGTTTCTGAAAAACGCCGAAAAACTTCAGTATGTAACTCCATACTTGTCTTCTTTTCTGAAGAATGCCGATTAATTCGAGTTTCCAAAAGTCAGTAATATTAATATCATTAGCAAGCTTATTCGTAACCACCATAGCTGTAGTACTTTTAGATGTTCACGTATGAACTTTTCCCATGATCGTAAAACCTAACTGAGTCTCTAATGAAACGAGTCCACAGCATAACTCCTTCCGGTTACCTGTGTAGAGTTTTCCAGCAACATTAGCACCGATTTATATCTCGATTGGTCCAGCATCTTCGGAAACATAAGAAAAAATGATGTTCGTATCTGCAAGTTCTTCCATCCAAGTTCCCTTAGTTACATGAGGTAAATTCCAACAAATATTCACTTGGTCCATAGCCTCAAAGTTGCAACGATAAAGCACCATTCAGCTTTCTAAATTTAATGATAGGAAGTTTAAGCTTTCGATAGAAGGCGTGTTTGTATGAGGAATCAAAAGAAATACTGCCCTCATCTTGTCTATTATAATTCTCTACTCATAGTTCTTAAGTACCCTGACAACGTCAACATATCTACAATTGCAACATTAATGGCCGAAAACTATGTGCAACATCTAAATTTACAATGAAATTAAGCCGTCTATTATTTTAACAAACTGAGAATGCAACATGTTATTTGAAAAATAAAAGCTGAAAGCTGCTATAGATACAATTTTTTTCTAAATTGAAGCTAAAGAGAGTGGAGTGTGGTAAACAGTAAATAGTATTTACTATCTACCAAGTGCAGCTAAGGGAAATAGAACTACACAATTAGTATTTAAACGATTATAGACTTAAATGCATGAAATTCAGTACAAATTCTCTGACCTGTAGACACTCGCTGACTACGGTTGTCGAAGGATGGAAGCATCTTAAACTTAAAGGAAAATTTACAGACTGCTAAACTCTTTGCGCTTTAGCCAAAGAGAAGAAATAAATACAGGAGCTCCTTGGTTTACCTAGTTTGGCTTCTTAGAAGGTATGAGAACAAATATAAGATAAATGAGACATGAGGACCTGCTAAGGTAGCGCAAATTCAGTAATGTTTCTGATGTCCTCAGGTTTCGCTTAGTTTTTAATAAAATAATCTATTTTTCAACGGAACAACACAATTTTATGGTGGAATAGTGCGACGTCACCACTTGCGCGAAATTCAATTTGTGTAGAAAGAATATGCTTGGTATTTGTACGTCGCTAATATGCCACAATCGGTGCTTTAATCTTTCATGCGCACTAATTGTATAAATCTAGAATACCCGACTTGCTGAACACATTTTCATTCAGCAACCTCTTTAGCCAGCTCTAATTGAAAAATCCGTAAGTTGCTATAGGGAAATCTACACCTTCCCAAAGAAGCTGCCTAGAATCGTAACACACTTGAGTCGTTAGATCGACATAGAAAACCTTTTATAATCACTCAACCTTAAACTCTAAAGTTTATAGCATATTTCAGTGGCTTGTTGAAGTCTAGCACCTACAAATATCTTATTTTGTCGATGCTGTATTCATGGCTTGTTGGGTCCAGCACCTGAGGTTCAGCTACCCTTCCATGCGTCTCTATCATGATCCAAGGCTACAAACAGGACTGTAGAAACGACGAAGTTACACTCCCGATGTGCCAGCAACGCAATCCGCACAGCTCAACAAACGCGGCGTCTACCAGGGCAAATATACCGTTACAATTAAGAACCCAACTTACCTTTTACGAAGGCATTAGCCCAGTTACCAGCGATGCCCTGCAGCATTTCCAGGCGAAAGCGAAGGCCTGCAAGTAGCCTTAAGCTCGATGCAAGCGGCTTCCCCCATTTATATTTACTCGAATTACCACGCTCCAGGGGCTGTCAAAATGCGCCCAGAGCAAGGTTAATCGCTACAAGATAGAATTCACATACAAGGAGAGCCTGAGATAGTCAAAATTTGACAATATCAGTTTGATATCGAATGTAAACAAAGCAGATATTGGGTGCGGTCAAATTTAACGGTTTAGTTCCAGAAACGCCCGTTCCGACAAAATAGAGCGTGCAGTCAGGCAATTATTCTGCGACTACTATGCCAAGGGTTACCAAAAATATACCAACTATCGTGGGTTGCAGCACTCTCCAGGTCGAGTTCTGCGGGATCTCTCCGAATGCATTTTATTTTCTTGTTTAACATTGTACATACATGCTATAGGTAATTCTAATTGAAGAAAACATGACTTGTAATTTACAAAGCTTTGTTGGTATATTTGACTATAAACCGAAGCCCTGCATCTTGACTACCCTTACTGCTAAACTAAGTAACTGAGCCAAAGTATTTAAGCAAAAATTATTTTTGGCTTCATTGCAATAGGACGAACAATTTTCTGCCAACATCTGCTCCATATCTTGAGAAATCTTACATTTCAATGTTTTCCATGAAAATTCGATACTCTCTATTTCTGAATAGTTTCAGACACAGCTTTTAAAAAACTTCATAAACATTATTCTCAATGAAACTTTTTACGGTTATTGAACAGATTAACAGTACGGATTTATTTGATGTTTTGTATTCAAAGCCAACTCTGTGTAGATGTAAAATTTAAAAAAAAGATTTTTTTTTTTGTTGATTGATGCATAATACCCCGGTATTATAATTGTTTACATTTCTGAAAGCGATTGGCGGGTTTAGATTTGAAAAGCCGTTTGATTTCATTCTACAATAGCATGACGTTTGAAATAAAGATGAATTCAGGTATGTTTGATATCAAAACAAAGCTATTGTTGCCTTTAGTGTCTGATTACAATCTTTGCATGCCATTTTATAGATTTCAATTCGCTCGTGGAATGTTAGCAGAAATTCCGATTGCTGATACCTTTGAGTACTTTGATACGTTCTACACATTGTTTAAAAAACATCCCCTCTTCGCTGTTTTCACCAGATATTGTGGCTATGTGCAGGATTGACAGCCCACCTTATCATCATTGATTTGACGTCCACAGTTGCTAAAAGCCCTGTGTAATGTAAAACCCTTTTGTTTGACAGAAACATATGAACAATAGCTTTCTGTATGTTAAATTCCAACTTCAATACGCCTCCATGCATTCAATTACTGCCCAAACTCAAGGCCGGTTGTTGCTCCACATGTCGAACGGGAAAGCGATACCTCTGGGTTATTTTTATTGCCGTATTTCTATCATTCCCAGCGCTGTTTAGAATTCCCGAATTCAAATTGGCGGGTGCCGACGGAATAACGAACTACATTTATTTGCTTTTGTTCCGTGTTTCTGAGCGCGATGACTGACAGCAGTAACGTTCCAACCCTAATTGATTTTCAAACCGACACCTTCTGATTGCCGCACCGCGATGAATTTCCAAATCAGCCGCTAATCAGCCCGGCTTCGAAAAAAACCAAATATTAAGTTTGAGAACTTTCCGCAGCTGCAGGAATTAGTCTAAAAGAAAATGCTAGTCTCTGGGACTTCTCGGGCTGGAGAGTAACGAAGCAGTCTTGAAATGCTAATTAGTTTGGCCTAAAAAGTGCCGGGCGATGTCGCTAATGGCGCCTGTTTTATTCCCGATATTTCGCACAGCTGGGATAATGGCCGGCCAATGCCGAAGCAATAAACATAACTGCCGCAGTTAACTTTAATAATGCCCCTTTTGTTTATATACTTCTCAAGGGCGGGCGATTCGGTTAAGGGTGATTTATACCGATTTTCCAGATTTGTGAGCATCATTGCCCTAATTGAGCCGAATTCTTCGCTAAATCGAATTACAGTACATCAGATTTATGCAAGCGAGTTTGCCAACAACTCTCCTAATTTGTTTTCTAAATTACACCTATTGTTTCTCTTGTACTCGTTACTGTGGGAGACTGCGTTAAGCAGCAATCTATTGTGGCCCAGGGCTGGCATTAAGACATTTTGTAATAGTCGAAATCAAGTAAGTGTCGCCAGCGTGGCCGAGCGGTTAGGGCGCTCAGGTTACGATGCCACGGTAAGTGGTTCAATTCCCACATCTGGAAACTGGCGGGGGGTCCACCCAATCGCTTTAAAAATTGGGTACCGAAACCACTGTTGTGAAAGTAATGAAAGTAAGGCAGTCGTCGAAGACGTGATGCCAACCACATCACCCATTGCGCCGTTAACGGTGTGCCAGATTGACTGAGTTTCGGAAAGAGATATTCCGGTGACCCTGACTCGCCTTGTCTCAGGGTATGTTCCTACATGGAATCAAGTGCCCGAACTTTACTTTTTACTTTACGAAGCTGGATATGATAAAACAAACAAAAATAATTAACTACTTAACGAAAAACCCAGAGAAGAACCAAGAAACGATCATCAACAATGGTTAAAACCTCTAACAATTTGCCTCTGTTAATAGTCCTGACGCCTGGGGCTAGTTTCTGGGTGAATTGAGTAGTTCAGCCAACTGCCATTGCCGGTCCCAAACCTGGAGAAGGGAGGTTTATGGACAAAGCCAGCACCCTATTCATGGCAAAATATATACAATACTCATAAAACCAGTACTCTACCTCAAACTAAGAAGGCACAGTTACTATTAATATAATTTCCATTGATCAATGGGAGAATTTGACTAATTAGAAGGTGCCCCAAATTAACTGAAAGATATAAAATCCAATCAGATTGCTGGTGAACTTATCAAAAGCCAAGGCTTTTTAATAAAACGTTGTATTGCGTAGAGTACAATAAAAAAATATGAAAAGATTGAAGAACTGACTCAAAAAACTATCAGGATTTACAGGAGTATAAGTTTATTAAAAGCAGCGTGCAAACTATACGCAAGAATAATAACATCAGGAGTCCAAGCCTAGCGCGGAAACGTTACTAAAAAAAGAGTGATTTCGGAAAAAGTCAGTTCTGCATTTAGATGCAGTAGATGCCATACAAAAAATAATTGCAAAACGCCCAGAAAATAACCTGGAAACGCATATCGCCTTTCTACATAAAAATAAATCATTTGGTAAAGGCATAAGGCACAAAGTATGAGATCTAATGGAGAAATAGGTTTTTCATAGACACTTAGTTAAGATCACAATAATCCTATACAAAGCACCCCAGTTGCGGTAGACAACATGGACGAGGTCAGTGAACTGACCTACATAAATCAAGTGCTGAGACTTTAGAAAATCTGCATAGGTAACATATGAATAGAAAGAAGTAATACATCTTAAATACATTAGATGAGATAAAACATATTATTAATATGTTGAGTGGCAACAGGTCTGAAGGTACGAGAATAGTACAGGCAATTTATGGAAGTCGGAGGCATTATTTCACAAACGAAATAGATACAAAAGTGAAGAAAAAAGTTTTGATATGCAAATGTCCGGAAATGACACCTTTACAAATTATAACCTATAAAAAATTACGAAGTACTCGCAGGTATGAAACTACTAAATTCTACTATGTGCTGCGAAATAAGGCGTAACTGCACTTCTCTTTACAAATGAAATCAGACCGTAACTTAAAAACTCTATTAACGTAACACTAATGAGAATAAATTTAAGTGGACATCAGCGTAAAGTCAGCACCACAACAAATAATGGTAACAAACAACCCCGAAGAATTCTACCTGCCTATGACATCAAGTCACGTGGTAAGCGAAATGTATTCGCCTGGGAAACAATTCTATAAAAGAAAGAACTGTAGATGAGCTGGCTGGAATACGCCCTAAAGATTATTTCAAAAATAAAACAAACTTACTTAAAACCACATATACAGGGTGCCCAACTTAAATGTACGCAGCTTTAAGCAGGTGAGTAATGTAAGTATGCAACACACATTACATTTCAATGACGAATGGTGTATGTGTTGCATAGTCACCTGTTTAAAACTGTGTATATTTAAGTTGGGCACCCTGTATAATTGACTGTAATGCACATATGCAAAAATTCGTTAGCTTAGTATATATTACATATTCAAAATATTGTTAAATCCTATATGGAATACTAAATTATTGAAATATTTTTAATTTATCTGATACAGGAAACCAATCGGCAACTGAATGGCCGAAAGTAATGGCCCCATAGTAAAAAAAAGAAAAAATTTGACGAGAGACTAAAGAAGGGACATTGGTACTTCAAAAACTATTTACGACGAGAAATCGGCGTTGATCTACAGGAGGTCCTCCATGGCTGCGTCGGGATACATGTCATCGATATAAGGGGCGATGGCGGTTAACGCAAGAGTTCTTCAAAATATATTGATCGGAGATATATTTCCAAGGTATTCAAAGGTGACGGGGTGTAAATTTCCGATAGATAATCTGTGGTTCGAGAGTTGAAAACATAAAACAATGATCGTAATTTACTAACATTACCACGGTTAGGCTTCCCTACACAGCTACATTCATAGAATGATAACACTCACACACATGTACGCTCTCTGTTAGATGATAGCTAGCCCACTACTGCTCCACTTCTCTTTTGAAACCCTGATACAAGTAGATGTTCTACTAAACGATTGTTCAGATGAAAACCAAAAACAGCATGCTGTTTTAGTATAAGGACACAAAAATAGTACAATCGACAATATTGCAGAGTTTCAGTCGAAGCGCTATTGTAAAATACCAATATTCTAATTGAGTCTTGTAGGAAATATTTTCATAAGAAATACATGTCTCCTATTTATCACTTCTCTTTTCCACGATTCTGATATTTTGAGTGAGCCTGTATTTCCTGTAATTTGGAGGAGCCTGTAATCCCTAGAGGATGCATCTCCATGTAACGGGCTGAAAATGCTTATCACCTATGATGAGCAGGGCGGAAAGAAGAGGAATACTTTTCGTGAACCAATAAGTTACAGAGGAGCGTCTATTCCAGATTGGGCAGATACACACATTATCTGTTCGCTATTTTAAGGGCATATATCTTTTGATTCAGAACGAACAATGGGAAACTACCCTGCTTTTATTTTCCCAAGAGAATCAGATGGATATACCATATGATCGAATGCTATTAACCTTTAGACTCTGGAAGCCTGTGGAGTTGATATAACATCTCAAGGTAGGTGATTAAAGTATTTGATCATACTGTAGTTGATAATAAGTCATTGTGATGATGACGCAACCCGATTGACAATCAGCACTATATTGGGTGCAAGCTTGATATTGCAAAATTGACAACTGGGTATGTCATACAAACAATACATGCAGAATTTGTTAATGGTAATTTAGAGACTTGAGACAACTAAAAAAAATAAAAAGGCTGAAGGAAATTTTTTAAGGAAACCAGAGGCCAAGTTGGCCTGTAGTGCTGATATAAGTAATTTACAACTTTAGATTAAAATTACAAAAAATATTGCAAATCGGTACGTGAAGCGTTATGGGAATTTTTAGAATCGAAGAAATTACATATCATGGAAAGAGAACTAATATCAACAAATATTGCCATAACTGGTTTTAGTGAAGCACATGAAAAGTAATGGGCACATCTAATCTCCAAACACTGTTGTATACATAGTCTACTATTCGCGAGGTAATAATCCTACGATAAACGGTGTTGTCTTCAGAACAGAAATGAATATACTAAATCTGTTCGACGATATAATCTCGTCAGTGATAGAGCAATAACAATTAGATTAAAGGCTAACCCTTT
The DNA here is from genome assembly GCA_940337035.1 of Agriotes lineatus. Taxonomy (NCBI): domain Eukaryota; kingdom Metazoa; phylum Arthropoda; class Insecta; order Coleoptera; family Elateridae; genus Agriotes; species Agriotes lineatus. The sequence continues at coordinate 24,367 of CALNHX010009758.1, forward strand.
TGCAATAACGTCGTTACTTAATGTAATAGTGCAGTTTCATTAAACGTGCAAATTGAAATAAGTGTTTTTATTTGAAATCGGCATTAAAGTACCTCGAAATCGTCATTAAAATATGAGAAATCGGTATTAAAGTAATCCATTGTTTTACCACTTTTTGTAGGCGGCGGGGCGATAGGTAAACGTCAACCGACGTTAACCTACAAATGTTGGTTAAAATGTAATTTCACGATTTCTCGATTTCAAGTAAAACATAATGTACTCCTCGGCACTGAAGTTCCTTTTTATCCCTCATGTGGTTTATTACTAAATCCACATTCGTGATAATAAGCTAAACTTCAGTGCCTTGGTATACAAACTACTATTATCTACTCTTATTAAATTATATTCACATTATAAGGAAATTTTTGAATAATAATAGCAGTCATAATTTGCAGTAGTGAATTCATAATTCACTGCTTTCAACCAATCATAAAATTCTATTTTCATAGTTCACTAGTTTGCAGCCAATCACAAAATTCATTCTTATTATCAAATGAATTTTGCAGTTGACAGTTGTCACAATTGTCATAATTCGGAAATATGAACACAAAATGTGGGTTTAACTAAAAGAAATGGACTGGACTAGTTATCATGTCGCAAAGATAGTCAAACTTAACCTCAAAAAGCTTTTATACAAAATGATCTCATTACGATTAAATTAAATTCAGTACATATTGCTGCTACTAAAACATATCGGAATTAATTACCATGGACTGGACTAATGGTAGCCGAAAATACCTACGCTCATTACCATATAGGTCAGTTCAGCAAATGGCCTACATACGGGTCGCGTTCAGTCACGGACTTTTACCAGCTCCTATAATATAGCTATGTCAACTAATTACCTCTTCCAAAATCGACCCAAACGATGTATTTCACACGTATCCACTTGGTAACAGCAAAATTGCCTTCCAGAACCTCCGCAGCAACTATCTTATTATACGGTTAACCCTTCAATACCTCTTTCTAGAGCTCTACCTATTTCACAACGTAAAGAATTGCGACTAACACGACCTGTATAACGTGTGGTTTAAGTTTGGAATTCCCTCCATCAATAAAAGTTTTTAAAGCTTCTTAGAACAACGCTCAATATTTGCTTCCGGCATCCCAACTCCACCGACTGTTCGCGGAAATTAATTTCCAGTGCCACTTTTTGACTATTACGATGGCAGCTAACGTTTTCACATCTCGATGAGAAACGACGATCAGGCAGAACAAAAGCATCATCCAGGTCTCGTCTTTCCATCGCTTCCAGTATCCCTTCATTCCGCGAATCCCGTGGTCTTCCTCGTTTCTTCTTTCCTGTGGGATGCAAAGGAAATATTCCTCATTCTTAGCTGTCCAAACCAACGTAAATTGCTCAAGAACATATTCTAACATTGTTTGGCAGATTATGTTCATGCTCTTCTTGAGATATTTGTATCCCACCAAATAGAGGAAAGACACCCGATCGCTTTTCTGTTTTCCTGGATTTTATGTTTTATCTCTCTTTGTCCCACTAGTTTTTGGTCTACAATGACCCCAAGGTATTTAAAATTTTCAACTCGCTGTACCTTTATATCGTCATTTATTCCGCTTTTTGTAGGCTTATTTGTAGTCTCCACTTCTGGTATTCTGTGTAGTCTTTGCAACATGAATTTAAGATCAGAGGAATTTTATGCCATAAGTATCTGATCGTTGGTGAAATTGAGTGTAAAGAGATAGTTTCTATTAATAAGTATACCCATTCCTTCACAGTTACTTTTCCATTCCCGCAATACTATTTCTACATAAAGGTTAAATAGTATTGGTGATGAACTACATCCTTCGAAGCCCCTCTGTTATTGATATGGGACCTGATAGTTGTTTCTTTCTTCTAACATAGAATATATTATTACTGTAGAGTGCTTTTATGATAGCTAGCAAATTGGTATTTATGTTACGCTGAGCCAGGGTTACCCAAACCTTACTTTGCCCACAGAATCGTACGCCTTTTTGAGGTTAATAAAAACAAGATGAATTTCCTCTCCTGATGAAACCTATTTTCCTAGTATTTACTGTAGCGCAAAAAAAGTCATCCGTGCAAGAGCGACCAGGCATAAAGTCGCTCTTATCTTCGCTTATACGTGTCCAACATTTGCTCCTACTTTTTCTTGAAGTATCTTGCCAAACAACCTAATAATACTGCTTGTAACACTAAGCCCTCTATAGCAGACCGGGTCCTCTCTATTTCCCTTCTTTAATAATGATATTATATGGGCGTTTTTCCATTCTTCAGGGATCTGCACTGATGTAATAAAATTATTGAGAAAATGAGTAACTGAATTTCTAATTTCTTTTCCCGTTCTTAGTATTCATATGATACGTCGGCTAATTCTCTCAAAACAAACCAAAGTTTATGACTACTTGGATACACTTTCCGGCAGCGGTAGCTCAGGAAAATGGCGTGCGGTTCCTTAAGTTTTTATAACGGTAATTCAAAAAAAAGCCAGATGAGCGGCATTGAATTTCGACAATGACTACAAATGTATCCAGGCATTCAACGAGAATTCGTAAACTCAAGTAGCACAAAATTTCGGAAAAGAAAGCTATAGTTCAACACACGTAGCAGTAACAAATAACGACACCGCAATGCCAGTGCCACAGTATAATTGCTCCTAATTCGATATAATTCAGTAAAAATATCAGGTAACTAATAGTACAAATTGCTAGTAATCATCAATTTCAAATAACTGCCCGGCCTAATGTAAATAATTTGAACCAAGTTTAACTAATTATTAGTACAAATCGGAAGTACTTGTTAGTACAAACTTCAAGTAAGCTTCAAATAACTATTTGCCAATTTAAAGTTATCTAGTAGTACAAATTTCAAATAATTATTGGCCAATTTAAGGTGCACCTCAATAACATTCGGCTTGTAAGGACAAAAGCGTACACAATGGTCCTAACAAAGATAGAAACATGATTCACAGTAGTTTAAAATTAAATGTGGTCGCAATTAACCTAGACACCGTGGCTGGGAAATCAATTATTCAGGTACGCAGTTCGTGAAGTGAACTGTACAATAGCCGCCAACATCCGACTTGGTAGCAATCTAGTGAACCTCTAACTACTGATCGGATCTTGTATAATTTCACTTAAGAGAAAGGAAAACAGAACCTAATCTTAACTACCTTTGAATTTCTTTTGTACGCTATGTGATGATCCAAATCAGCGAAGGCTCACACATCTAAGGGTTGTAATGCATGTAATGACAGCTCGAACCAGGCCAAGGTCGACGCAATCGGTTGCGGGGATGGCGTTTCACCGTCAATTCTGACCATATGAGTTTCAGTGGCCCTGGACTGGTTGGTGAAGAAAAGGGAGAACCCAAAGTAGAATCATGGCTGGTTTTGGTAATAGTCGGCGCAACAAGTTTCGAAAGAAGTTACCCCAGATAAATTTGGGCCACATGTAGCTGATGACAGGTGAAGAGCATATAAAATTCTCCAACTAAGCTCGAAAACCAATTCTCCACAGAACTGCCCGGGCTACAACAATCCGCAATCTACAGAGGCCACGGACAATTATATTCTATAAACTCGTAAAGCAATTTCAAAGACGCTACAAACAAGTCGCCATCACGGCGTTCGACGGGAAAAATAGAGAAGCGTTGAAACAAATGCCAATATTCGAGTCGCTTGTCCGCACTGATAAGAGCCAAGGAAGGCCGTGAGTGCGCAAAAATACGTAGATCTGCACCACAAACATTAAAAATATAGGCGGCGCACACACCGAGCTGTGAAAATAGTAGAATATCCATCTATACGTAACAACGTACTTTACTAACTCTATAGCTATGTTGTCTGGCTCTGGAGGTCTTCAATTTTTTATATTCAGGGCATGATTCCTTGTTGTTTCGCTCCTTCTATTGCTTATTCTGCTGTCTCTTTGTTCATGCTGCGATTTTCAGTTAATAATCTCCATAGTATTTTTCCCATTCTCCCATATTAATTGAGTGATAATGTTGGTGTATTATTTTCCTTAATTCCTTTTCTCGTCTTCCAAACTTTAGTAGACCGTGCTGCTCCTATCATACATTCAATCTGACCACATCTCTTCTTCAAGTATTCTTTCTTCGTCTAAGTTCTTTATTTTTTCTTCAATTCTTCTCTTCTGTCATATGTTTACTTGGTTAACCATCTATTGTATAATTTCTTTTTCTGTTATCACTTTTTCTCTCTTCAATTATCCTAAAAGGGTTTGGCCGTGTTTTTTTTTTATTTATGTTTCCAAGTGTTTGATTGGCGGCATTGTGTAGCTCTGTTTTAATGTTTCCATATTATTTTTCTACATCATTTACCTTCTCGTGGGTTCTGAGTTCAGTTCTATTTTCATATAATGATAATACGTATAACTTATACACTTCGCCTTCTATACTCTGATGGTTTTCCGTATTAGTTTGTATTAGATTATTTCTGAAAGACCAAACTACTTTTAATTCGAGCATATAATGCTCTGATTCAAAATTCGGTTCTTTTTTCAATCGACAGTCTTGTACTTTCATGGATGATCTTTATTTTGTAATAAAGTAATCAATAATCAATGTTCCAGTATCGGTCTTTTCCATATTCTTGTGTGCATAGAAGCTATTTTGTATTTTTAGATGATGTTATTTGGTGTATTCTATTAATAGTTCTCCTGAGTGTTTTTCAACATTTTCTCCCTCTTGGCAGCTTTGACCCAATCCGGAATTTAACGTTTTATAGACATTTAAAGAGATAACTATAGGGTAGAAAAATTTTCAAGCAACCAGAAGCAGCAGTAACTAACTACCTTGACACCAAATGTGTTTGGTTGTTAATTTAGATAATACTGAAAATTATAGGAACCGTTATGCATCCGCTTCCAGTTTTCATGCAGGTTTTCCTCGCTCTGCCTTTGTTTTTTCCTCCCTTCTCCTCTCTACTACTCTCCTCATTATTGCTTCCTATGTGTTCACCCCAATTTAATTGTTTCTTATCCAGATTCATCGTTATCAGTCTTTGCTTATTCATATTTCTTATTTATGTTTCTCTTACTATCATCATACTCCCTTTTCCCGCTATTTTTCGAAGTACTTCAGTGGTCTAAGTGGCACCCATGATTCGCTGGCATGTATCTAATATCGTTGGCGAGGCAATTACATTGTATACTCGTCTCGTTCCAGTCACGTCTAACATTATTGCGTGGTATATTACCGCTGCCTTCCCTTAGCTATTTCCAGTTCTAGGTGTCTGTACATCTTCTGATCCTTGTTGCTTGCACAATATTCTACATCCCTCTTCTGCTGTCTGTGTCATGGATTATCATTACTTTTTATTTATTTGTCCGTTAATATTATATTTTCTTTTCCCCATGTCGCTGCAGTCCTACCGAACCTGGGCCTCCTCCAATTTCTTACTCCACACATCCCTATCTTCCGCTACCTTTTCTCAATTTCTTATTCGTAGTAGTAACTCAGCAGCATCGTGCAATATTATCTATGATTATCTACGTCCACGTCTCCCTCTTGTCTGTGTACGTTCAAAATGCTCCTTGTACATCTCATTTGCAGGTCTACTTTTTGGTAATCTGATCAGATGTACGGCCAATTGCAACCTTAGTAGTTTAAAGTGAGTTACCATGTCCGGTAATTGGTACCTTGGATATTCAAAGTTATACAGAACCCTACAACCCAGTTTGCTTTTAGTAGGCCGAATATTTTTTTGGAAAATCTTTCGCGCAAACCGGAGTAACTTTCTTGCCATTTTTGTGTCACTACCTCTAGATGTCGGTTCCTCATTATTAAATTTTGTTCTAACCTTCTCCTAAGGTATTGGTATTGCAAATTTTTTTAGAATATTTTTTCTTCTATTTTTATCTAAAGCAAGGTTACTAAATACAGCAATACAGTGGCCTAGCTCTCTCTCTGTCGCGGTGCTTTTAGTATTAAACGATTCAGTTAGCTTATTCTGTATTTTCAATTGGGAAGGTGCATTATTCATTGTTCTTTTGGTTAGTCTAACATACTTCTGAGGAATTGTACATTCTTCCATTGCTGAATAGAGCGCTTTCATATTCAGACTGTTCATGTTTAAAGTAAACAGATATCTGTTCCTAAGATTTTTTGCTATCTGCCGTGCAGTGTAAACTTGGTCCGTCGTTGACCTATCCATCTTAAAAATCTCGTTTATGCTTAGACAGTATGTTGGGTAATATCTGATAAGCTATACATATCAGAGATATCACCCAAAATTTCTACAATTTAGTAGATCACTTTTTTACATACTATAGGCACGATAACCGCTAGCCATTCTTGGGCGGGACATTTTTCAAGCTCTCCATTATCACTTTGATAATTTTGAGCATAAATGTAAATGAAGATCAACGTCAAAGTTTGAGCAGTTGTTCTGTAATTGCATCATTTCGGTGGTCTTCTTGCAGGTCGTGATTTTGCAGGCTTGCTATCCCTTGCTATTTTAGGGAGTCGATTATTATGCATTCTGGATACGTGTGCGTTCCACTTTCTTCTTCGTAATCTTGCCCATCTTACGACGTCTTGTACATTGCACCGTTCTCTGATAGTTTCGTTTGATATCCTATCGTAGAGTGAATTATTCTGACTTTGTTAATCGTTTCTTTTCGTTTTTTCCATACCAAAAAGTGATCCGATTCGGATATTGTGACTCTCCTCATTCTTATAGCTGTCACACTGGAGTAATGCTAAACCGTCATTAACACGTGCCCAATTTGGTTGATTGTAACTTCGTTCAATGATGTCCAGCTACGCCTATTAATATGTTTATGATAAAACGTGGTGCTTCCTACTACCATGATTATGGGTGCGGAATATTTTATTGTTATTTTCCTATTCTCATTTGTTATACCTTGGAGATTGTGTGTGAACTGAGAATGGGGATGTTATTAAACTTAGATTTTACCCGCATGTGACGTATGTTTTCATTAATTGCTTAAAAGTCTATTATGTTATCTCGGATGTGTCTAGCCATTATTAATCAGACTCCAAATGCATGAGAGCTATTCGTAGTTCTACTGTAGTAGATACCCCAGTCTTGACCCTGATTTATGTTTCGTCTCGACCATCTCATTTACATTGCCGTAATATCAACATGATACTTTTTAAATGCAGTCAGTGTTGCGTCCAGATCATCTGCCAGAAACAGTGTCCTAATGTTCCACGTTCCAAAAGTAATTTCCCCACTACCCCAGGGGTAGTAAGCTCCTTGCCCAATCTCTTTTTTGGAGGACCATTTTTTCGGGTACCTTGGTATTGCTAAGCCCGAACCAACACCTTAGAACATCCCCCATGGGGGTGTTAATGTTTGCAGCGCTTCTACTTCCTTTTGTCCTTGTCTTCAGTGTGGGGCTTTCCATATAATTGAATGTTGTTACGGTATTAATTCATCAGATCGACATAGGTCGTATTGATTGTCCAAAATCGGGTACAAACTACAGGGTTCGCCGGCTTTCCCTAGAAATCACAGATCTTAATGTGTCGGAGCAGATTTTGTTGCTCCGGTTACTCGCACTGAGCTCAGTCGGGAAGGGGTAGTTCGAAGACTTAAATGGAAAACCGACGGGGTACTTACCCTAAAGCTTGCTTAACAGAAAAAGAAATGCCTGAGCTCCACTTGGTTCTGATTAGGGGTAGCTAACGTGTCTAGAACCAAGAACAATACACGTAGCCTAACGTAGCCTATGTAGAAGTCCTCCAGGTACGTTGCTGAACACCTCAGCCTGTTGGTTACCAAGCCTCCTCAGAGTAGCCGGGTGACCTTGTCGTTAAATCACTTACCTTCAAGGCCACCGTCACTAAAGAATAACAAAAGAACACTGACTGGCCCAAATCTCTGGGCTCGCTTAATCAAAAGAGCATGCTTTAACTTCACAAAATTAATTACACTTGGCCTTTGCCACACTGGATTAGTTAATGACCCAGAAGGGGTTTCAAAATTCATAAAAAAGAATGAACTGACTTTAACAGGTTTATTATTTAAAGGAACAAATGACAGTTTACACAAATCTGTACATTCAAACAAACACCCGGAGGTGAGTTTAAATTTAGTAATACGATCTCCTACGTGAATATCAAAGGGGGCCCCACAAAATATATCCTAAGGGCTAGTTACAAAGACACAAAAAAACAATATTATCCAAGACAAGTGACATAAAATGGACGCCAGGAGTAAAGCCCCTGGTAAACATTAACTGAGACAGATCATAAGTCCTAGCGGACGTACGCAACGTTTATAAGCACTGACGCACAATAAAATATAAAATCGCACCTTAAGTTAGGCACCAGAATTATTTAGTTGATACAATACAAGGCGCCTACCTGAGTTGAAGCATGCAGTGTTAGATGCAGATGTAATTGTCCTCGTGGAGGCTTGGCAGGGCGTTGCGGAGGTACAGAAAGGGCCGGAGCCGGGCCTGATGGTTGCTTAGCGCTGAGCGGCGCCTAAAATGATGTGGGCCCCTCCCTGGGAAGAACCGGAGAGATAGAGTTGGTTTATTCCAGGCTTCGGAATGGCACGACGTAATCGGAATTTGCAAAGAATGCAACCAGGGCGCTACAACAATGACACGCGGTGGGCCTCCCGTCGATTTCGATAAACTCAGCGTCGGTAATTCAAAAATGCAGTACGCAAAAGGTTTTTCCCCACAAAGGTACGGGAAACCGTTAATCACAAGCTTAAAGATGTCGCCTCTAATTGGATTTGCAAATGGTGCAACTATCTTCCCCTGGGAAGTACAACAACTTAAGGAGACGACTCGGCTATTTGCCAACACTGAATTATCGATAAACTCAATTTCCCACCGCGCGCGGACTTTCAAACACCCAACAAGGGTAAAACAGTCGGGTAAAAGGTCTAAGCTGAACTCCAAATCAAAATTTAATTACGTGAAGATCACAAAGTTTGCATAACGTGGACACGAAACTACACTGCGTTCACAGAAAGCATCCCGGACCGCAAGCACGCGGCCCGGGAGCGACAAAAACTTGCACGTTAGTTGTGGTTCACAGCTCCATGCCAATTAATTCAGAAACGCGCGGGTAAAAACGATGGTCACCCCCGCGCAGAATAATCTCATTCCTTCAGAACAAAGAACCTGCCAGCCTTGCAAAAGAAACAAGGAACAATTCACACGGACAATTCTAGAACCTTCGACAGCCAAATCAGCACTTTCAGCGAGCGAGGGGCGCAATTCAAGAAGCTAAGAAAAGGTATTATTTTATAATCTAATTTCCAGGAAAGAAACTTCACGTCGGCCTTGTGCAGGCGATCGGTTCCTGCATTAAAGAATGAATTCACGGACCCAATTTGGCAAATGCAACATAAATGGTGATATTTATAATAGTTTCGAGGAAAGAAATCTTACTATGGCCTTGCGCCAGCGTTAAAGAATTGGTTACTTAAGAAAACAAAAATAAATTTAAATGTAACTAGTACAGGGCCGAACCCAGGAAAAATTCGGGCAGAATATTTTCAACTAATTTCGTTAATGACAACCTATAGTTGGACTGATAGCAAAATGGCTGAACGAGGTCGAAAATGATCTAACAATGTATTAGCTTTTAATTGTTGCATATTATTTTACTATCTAAGTAATTCTTTACTTCACATTTATTAGTTCAATAGGTTAATATTTAAAAATGTGTTGTTGTTATCTCCGTAGGCGTACATATTTTTGTACCTAAAACACTCGCACAAGAGTAACCTTTATAGAAAAATACACAAACTTATTAACAAGGATAATATAGGACTGCTTTCACGATTGTGGCGGTTGAGTATTGAATCTTCAATAAACATTTTGAATTATTTGCAACTCCCTAAATGCCTGCAATTAATATTTCTATATTGGTTATGTCTTCTAACGTTTGAGTTTTGAGCATGAGCGTAGTAGCAATAAAAGTGATGTGTATGTTATATGAGCGCATGTCGGTACCCTGATGAGTCTTAACACCAAGAGACGAAACATGTGGCCATTCGATCACAACTAACAAAAGAGCTTGTGCTTCTGTGCACAGCTCTAGGAGAAGGTCGTGTGATAGGTGGCTCTTTCCCTTAAGGAGGGGAGTATAAAATAAACATGGTAGGAATATGAACATCAGTCTTCTCACTAGTCTTCTTACAAATTTACTTCAGCAATAAAAGTATCATTAGGAGTAGTAATCTGTTGCACTAATCCAGATTATGCAGCCCGTGCCAGTATTTATTCATTTTGGCCCAAAGCCGAATCTTTTCAAGCTAACCGAATCAAGTGAAAGCTCGCTATGAAAATCCGCAGACGCTCAAAAAGTTTGCAAGACGAGAGCTTTTTGCGGCGGTTGTAAATTAAAATTGAATTATGAACATTGCAAATAAGTTATGATGTTTTCCTGAGCGTCTCAGTTTATGCTCTAAATCTCAGGACGATCGTAAAGCACCCACCGAGCCGCGCCTTCACGAGATCTGCTATTTTAATTAGCGAATTGTGCAAGTCGAGTTACCAGTACTTGCGAAGCTTATTAAAGATTGCGCAATTCGGGGGGCCAGACGAGATATAACGCTGTCGAAAGTTTTAATCGCTTTTGAACACAGACTCGGACTTTCTTGTATATTAATTTGATTAAGATTAACTGGCAATCTGGAAGTTTTCAAACCGCATTAATAATTCGAGGACGGGCCTATGCACAAGCTCACTTTTGCCTTCGTCGAGGGCTGCAATAAACAACGGGGTGTCCCAGGGGTAATCTGCCACAAATTGAAGGGTGTATTCCTTCAGTAACTTTAAGAATATCACCAATTCAATGCAACTAGAGGAGCAACGAATTGTAATAGTCGTTTGACGATATTAACAACGTGTAGTTTTAGGAAGCAACTGTAAATTGCGTTATTACCTATTTTCGTTACTATCAATTCGTCCATATCTAATTTTTATATATTTTTTATGATATATGTAATTATTTCAATGATTTCCTGAAAAAATATCCTCTACGTTTCCAAAATTTTCATATGGTTTCTAATAGTCAAGTGTTCATCCATACGTAGAAATGACTTTGAAAAACCTGTTTTTGTAATAGTCGATCAAGTTTCTAATTTAGATTGTCGAAAATATTCTTGTTAACATAGAATTTCGGCTTACACCGCGTTGTATTTGTGGGTAAACACCCAGAATCCTCTGGCTGAATGTGCCTTGCACCTTGTGAAGTTACACAAGAATCCACGGCATGACCATTATCTCTGGTTGCTCGTGTTGTTTTGAGTACCTTGAGAATGAGGATACTTAGGCAGATGTGGTTTTGTTGCCGTTTGTGCACCCATATTCACTAAAGTTTCACAAGACCTTGCAGCTTGCGTCATCGGAGTGAAAGTCTAAAATACCCATGCAGTTTTAGGTACCACCTGTGTGGGGAAATTTATCACTAATGGTTTGTATATTTCTCACTTAATTTTCAAAATTTCGAACGTAACGATTACGATCAACGTTTTTTCGACATAGGCTGCAATATAAAGTTACTTGGGGCACTCCAAAAGACAGGCTAAACTATACAGTAACGAATTGTAAACGCCGGTAGTTGAACTACAGATATTGGTAACGACCACAGCCTCTGGAATAAATATTGAAAACACTCAACTACTTCAATGGCTACAGTTAAAACATAAGAAAAACCAGATTGAATATAATAACATTGCGGATGGCTAGGCTAACCTTCGGAGCTACATCAGAAGCGTTCGGAACTAAGAAAGCAGAAATTCGAAAAATTGCGAAAAGAGGGCAGTATGCCACGGACTAGCTACGGGGAATGGATTGGGGTTAACTTACCTTCCAAAAGGTAAAAACTAAATTAAGGGGCGTCAAGTGGATGTAACTGTCATGTTGCCTGTCAAATCTTTGAGGCAACGAAACATTAAGTGACTCAATTATAGCAAAAGGAAATAAGTGCAAGTAAAACCCAAGTTTCAACAAAGGTCGTATATTGATATTAACTAATACCTGGGAAGTAATAACAACTAGGGCATCAACAAAAAATACTTATACAAATAATTACTAGCATAAACAAACTCTTGAGGACACATAATTGTATAAAAAATATTACAAAGTATTAAATATCACCGGTCTTGCAAGGGATGGCTGATGTCTAACAAAGAAATTAGAATGGAAGTCTCGTTTCCAACACGCTGCTTACTCAAAACAGCACAAAAGCAATCGCCTTATAACGTTGACAAGCAAAAGGATCAGAAAAATATCACATTAACTGGTAATGCTTACCAAATATGTCAGTTCGTGTAATTTGGAACAAATAGTATCCACTGAGTGATTAAAATGTTGTACACTTTTCCAAATGCAAACTATTTCTTTATAAGTGGGGGTTATTTATTCAGATACCTGTATATTTTCCACACGCTACTGAATTATGTTAATTACTGAAATAGCAAACCAGCATGCAACGTTAACAAGGAACGCGCATGAAACGGTTTGGAAAGTGTGTAAATGTTGAGTTTTTTCTAACATTTTGGCCATTTAGTAATTTTAGCTGACACAATTATTTTTCTAACTGAAAGAAACGCTCTCAATACATGTATTTGCCCCGTGAACTAAAAAAATGTGTAAAACAGTGAAGCCCAGGTAATTAAACCCGATACAATAGCATGTGAGTGAATATCAACAGAACATAGTAAACTCAAGTCTTTAACCATATTAGTTAGAGCCGCCAATAATTCACACTTAAATAATGCTTACAATTTTTTAACTAAAAGGCTACGCTAAGTGGTACACATAAAGAAGCTACTCGAAGCACAATTCCAAGAATGGCTCAAATACTTGCAACAGGCTGGAATGCTGCTACACCAAAACCCCTCTATCGAGTAACTTAAGTAGACGTAGAGCAATGCCTCCGCTATACCAAAACATGTCCGGATTCCGAACCTGCCATTCAAACATCCGCCAGAAAAAAGTGCTTACGAAAACATTGTCAGGGAGTAAACCTACAAAAGATAAAAAACAGAGCTTTACCACCCGAATAAGTCCAAAAAATTCTACTTTCTGACCCACACAACATGGAGCGTTAATCGACTTCCTTAGTTCTCTCATCGCTATTACGGCCAGGAAAATACCTCATCCGGGATTCGCCTCCTCAATATTGTACAGCGATACGAACAATTTAAGTTCGAGGAAACTCAAAAAAGCACAACATTTCCACTCACAACTTGATGTTTCGAGCCGGAAGTACCACAAAATGACAGAAGAACGCCACGAAAAATGTTTCCCACGATTGCAAACCTATAGGCGACACATTTACTATAATGTATTTAATTGGTCTTACAGAAACTAAGAAGAGAGAACCGCTTACAATATATACAAATCACTTGCAATAGCACATCCATATGGCAAATGCACAAAAACTATTATCTGTAAATATCATTACCAGCTCGGCGTGATAGGATCTGGTCGTAAACTGAAATAAAAGGGGGTTCGCTTGCGATAATCAAAATAATGGTACCTAAAAAAATACAATCACAAATTCTCGTTACTTTAGGGGCGTCATCGTGGTGCTTTGGATGCCAGTGATAGAGTGAAGGCTCTATCATGAAAAGCCTCGGAAATTTGGAACTTACCTGGTCTCTTGAACTTTGAAGTAGCTTATTTAACTTCAAAGTATACGAAACTGGACTGCACTATATAAGATTAAATAATACTGTAAATTTAAGAACTCTGCTAAGATAACGATCGTAATATTACATCCAAGCAGGTCGGCGTTATAACTGTTGCAGCAACAAGGGAGGATAATCAAAACAAAGTCAAACATCTTGTATTTTTCTTCACTAAGCCATACCCAAAACACCTACTAAGCTTAGACATATGCCTCCTGTGTAATAAGTAAAGACTTTTACCTTGAACAGTTTCCAATGCCAACAAGAAAAACTTGAATTTGGATTGCCTACTTCAGTCCTGAGGGATAGATCGACCATTGGGAGGATTGTAGACAACATGCATCGGTTTCTGTCGAATTACAAAACTTCGTAAGTGCTTTAAAGTGTGATGTTGAATTATTGATAAAAATCTAGTCAGTCTAAGCGTAGATATAATAAGCTAGCCAAGGTTGCTGAACTGCCTTTTTATGACGTTTTTCTTAACTACAACTTTTCAACAAAAATTTGTTTAAAAATAAATAACGAATTATTAAAATATATTGTACTTGTAATTGCATTACATTTTAATAAAAATTTAACTTCTGGATCGTTATTCGCAGTGAATCTTTGAAAAAAAACCGCAACAACATTATTGCACATTCGTGTTAATTGGGCTGCAATCAAATTTGAAGAAATAATAATTGCGTCCAAATAAAAAATGTAGGAAAAAGTTTCTTTTATTAAAGTTACATAGCCAGTCATTCATTCCTTATCTTTTAACTCTTTTACCTTTTGGTGTCGAGCTAATCAAAGTAATTAAATGGTGTGTCATGGTGATTGTAACAATGGACACGCTTTTACTTTCTGTGATAAATGTACGCTGTTTCAGCTCCTTTTGGAAAAAACTAGAACACATCACATATATAGAGAGCGTTTAAATAAATAGTGTATTAAAGAAATTATAGTGAATGTTCAAACATAAAAAATTTTGCTGATAATCCTATGTCCGGAAATGTTTCGCTTTGGCAAGAACGAGCTTTTAAGTCATAGATTTGATGTTGGCAGCTTGATAGCTCTATAAATTTTCCAATAATCAATCAATCAAAATACATTTAGGGCATAAAGTTGAAAAATATTAACTGGTGACCATCCTCTTCTTCCAATTCGTTTTTCCTTAAAGCTTGGAATAATAAATTAATAAAAATAAAAGTGGAAATAAAAGCTCAGTCTCTAGTTTAAGAGTTCAAGCAATGATGAGCCGGTCAGGTCAATAGGGACTCAGGTTCATTAGCTAATCAAATTAAGTTCTGTAGAACTACGCGGAGAGAGTGAACTACAAAGAAACCGACTTAAAGAGATAGGGAACACCCGAAGGAAGAAAACAATATCGGCCAGTAAGACACAACCATAATTCGTTTATTTAAAACAACATTTGGGAGACACTAACAATATCAGCGCCGTATCATTATTACAAATTTCAAAATTAATAGTAATAATAATTCAATGTACCCTAGGACTCGTAATATATTTATGTTTCGAAGAATTGCCATGTAGCGGCAGCAGGAGCCCATATACTTATTGTGGTTGAGATTCTCTACCTATCTTGTCTATGTACAAGTGTGTATAAATTAATGTTAAAACACTTTCCGTATCGTTATTCTGCGAAGAGCTTCAAGACGAAAATATTAATACGCAAGTGCTGCATTGGATCTTCGTGAGCTCTAACGAGCAGTAATTGAAAAACAATTTTTATTTAATTCTTATTGTGCTTTGAATGAAAGCGGTTTCGTATATTCTTTTGAAAATAAACCCAGCAGTATAGTGAAATAAAATAAAAAAAGTGTTTTTTAAAACTCTTCTCGGCTTACATGCCCTTTAATAATAAAAAATCTTAGGTGTGGGCTTTCCATACCCCGCCTTAGCAGTTCTAGGGTTAAACCACGCATTGGCAAAAAAATTAAAATATACTATGGACCTGTGTATTCAAAACGAACCTGACAGGGGAAATTATCAGCATGACGACAATACGAAAAGTTAAGTGCACGAACAACAAACGGAATGCTGCTAATACAAATTTCATTCCTGAAGAATTTCAAACGTTGAATCCTAAAACGTGTATAAAACCAAGCGTAGCTGGACGTCGGTGAACAGCAAGGACGGTTACGTAGCAAACAGAGAAAAAGTAAAAGGAAAGAGAACGAAAAGTGAAGAAAAATGAAGAAACCCGAGGAAAACAGAAAAAGCAGGAAACAAATGTAACTGGGCATCAGTCCACCCACAACTAACTGCTTGTGGTTATTTCAGTTCACAGCGGAAAAGTGTCATATCCGTCGACAATCTAGTTGTAACGCTACAGGAGTTTTAATTCAGTATTTTTTATTCCTTAATTTTGCCCTTCACTTGGCAGCTCTAATAGGCCAGGTTTGATGCAAATATTCACTTTGACTGATTTAAAGGGGACAGTTTAACTAAAATAATATATATTAACAACTAAGTGCAGTTCAGGTTCTAAAATAAGTAAGTATGTAATTAAGCAGTAATTATGTACAAAGATTAAACAAAGTATAAATGTATTTAAGGCACAGTTTGGTGTGTGGAAAACCCGCATCGCATGCATGATCGCTGGGTTCGGATTATTGATGGTCACTGGAATTGGCAAGGAATTTCACCAGCATTGATAGCCCTAGTCAAAAATAATTACTTGGCTATCAGTTGTAGGTGAAATAAACAATGCGTAACAGCAGTTGGTTTAATCAATGAGATAAAATAATTAGTTAAAACCATTACCAAGTTCAAGTATCCAGCTATGGTATGCCGATATGTGATCCACAAAAGTTAAGTACCCCAATCCTAAAAACGGCCCAGGGCTCCAACACTACACTGCGTAAATGGATATCGTACGCTTCTAAAAAGATCACGACGAATAAGCAGATAGTTGCGTGATAGAGGCTCACCAGTTCGATTCGCCCCAGAATTAATTAATTGCATGTCTTCTTACGAGGGCAGTTTCTTGCCCATCGGTGAGGTGCTGCAATTGCACCACACAAAAATTACAACTCCTGCTTAGAGCCCGAGCTCAAATCCATTGCCCGCAGCCAACCAAATTCTCCGTACTCGCCGTCGACCTTTCGCGAAGTAAGAATTTGGCTTATTGGCTCGCTTCTGGGGTGTCAAAAGTGGCCCCAGAGAGTGATTGGCACCGATAGTACTCGATTCATAACCAAGGAGCGTTCTGCCAAGCATTATTTGACAAAATTTGTTGGGACATCTTTTGCCGAGGAGAATGTAAACATAGCCATCTTGCGCAGCCATATTTAATGTTCTAATTAGAGAAACGACCCCCCGAATATAGCATACAGCACCCTGTTCCGATTCTTTGTCGATGTATCTACTGGTTATCCAAACGTAAGCTACCAACCTTCCACGCCAAATATATTTTACGTAACATGGTTTGCAGGACTTCCGAGTCTTTACTCTTGTTTGTCGTCTCCTTCTATGTCCATGTGCTTTGTCTATTTGAAGCACATTTTTAATGAAATGTATATCAAGTGTACCTGAAGTTAATGTGTTCCGTAACCACTTCTACAACTGATCTGGTTGATTAAAATTCTAATATAAAATATAAGTGAGACTATGCGACTTCAATAAATCGTTATTAATATTCTATCTGTTAGCAATATTAATAAATCCTCGGAATTAGATTAACTTAGCTATAATATGTACTAGCATGCCAAGCCATTCCTGTGAGTTTTTACGATTTTATATTTCTCAGCCAGATCACACCGGAATGTTGTGACATTTAATTTATATTTATTTCTTGAGAGATACTGTATATCTCATACTTTTGTTTTGGATCTTAATGTAAATTTCTAACTCATAAAAGCCTAAGTACAAAGTTTAGCATTTGAAATTAGGGTATTATTAAAATTCATACTATAAAATGTGGAGTTTAATATCAGTTTAAGCGTAGAATAGGTCTCTAGAGCAAACATATTAAATAAACATGTTTTCCACTTGTCAAACCTAGAAGTACTTGAATTTATAGAATTTAGGTAATCCAGTGCAAAATTGCACAGTGCTTATAAATAAGAGTACTTCTAATGCTGCAATAGTCTAAGTCAGTTTATATACAAATTTGTGGCAATTAAAAGTGGTTAAATACAAACAATTTTGGGCATATGCGAAGTAAGCTATCAAAACGTTCGTTATTTCGGAAGAATGTCTTGGTTCATTTATCAATTAGATATCAAACAGTTTAACCATTAGTGTAAATTAATTTTAAGATCACATCGAGATTTGCCAATATTATGTAATTGGTCAAAAGTGTTCAGGCCGCTCTCTAAATACCTAATCAGAGATGAGTGTTATAAACAAACAGTGTCTCAAGCTAAAGTTTTGATGAAAAATATTGAGGTCCCAGTTCCGAATAAATTATAGGAATAAATGTCCATTCAATGAATTGGTTGTTTAATTCATCACATAGTTTATTTTGCAAATAGCAGCTAACAACAAAGTTCCACGAAATAGCGGTTCTACGTAACCGAGTGGCTCAAAGTAAGTGAGCACACATGAGCTTGTACCTTGCTAAATAATTTTACCTGACATCAATAGGCGAGGCGACATTAAATTTATATCGGGAAATCCTGAGACGGCACCCTTATTCTTCTTCTTCTTCCTTCTTATATATTAAGCCGTAAATGGCCCGTTTTTTTTTCTTCAACTTTGTCTCTCATATGTGCAGATTATCACTCCAACACTTCCTGGGTCTTCCTATATTACTTTTTCCTGTTGGTGACTTATCCCTTGCAATTCTTACTATTCTTTCTTCGGGCATCCTTGTAATGTGTTCGTCCCATTCTTGTTTTCTTTTGTGAACCCAGTCATTAGTATTCTCAAAGTTGCATTCTTATCTAATATGTTCATTGGTTTCTCGATCCAATAATGTTTTCCTTGTGATTCTGCGTAATATTTTCATCTCTGTAGTTTGAATGAGTTGTTTCGTTTTTGCTGTGTCTGGTCGAGTTTCGGCAGTATATTTTAATATGGTTCTTACTGTTGTTTTGTATATCTTTGCTTTGGTGTTTTTACTAATATATTTGTTTCGCCAGATAGTGTCATTTAGGCAACCAGCTATCTTATTTGCTTTAATAACTTGTCTTACTTCGTTTTCCGTATCTCCATAGCTTGTGATGTCTATGCCTAAATATTTAAAACTCATGACCTGTTGAATTAATTTTCGGTCCACTTCAAGCTTGCATCTACGGGGTATCTTCGATGTTGTCATACATTTGATTTTTCAACGGAAATCAACATATTTAGTTCTTTTGCTATAGCATTGAATTGATGAAGTTGTCTTTGGAGGTCATCTTCATTTTCAGCGATTAAAATCGCGTCGTCCGCGTAGCATAATATCCGAATTTCTTTGTTTCCCATTCTATACCCTCTTCCAGTTTTCACTTTTTTTATTATTTCATCCATAAGTAAGTTGAATAATAACGGACTCAGAGAGTCGCCTTGTCTTATTCCATTGTTGACATTTATGGGGGGAGTTAGTTTATCTTTTATTTTAGCCTGTATTCTGATATTCATATATTTATGTTTTCAATGGTTTTGATAAGTTTATTCGGAATTGCTCTATTGTATAAAAGGTGAATTACATCATTAAGCTGCACTCGATCGAAGGCTTTTTGCAAATGAACAAAACAGATGTAAGCTGGTTTATTATATTCTAATGATTTTTCTGTTAATTGTCGAAGAACAAACACTGCATCCGTGTATGACCTTCCAGTTCTAAAACCCTGTTGTTCTTCTTGGGGTGTAGTTATTGTATTAATTTTGTTTGTTATTATTTTGGTTAATAGTTTTAGCGTTGTGTTTAGTAAGTTTATCTCTCTATAGTTCGCTGGTTCTCTTTTATCTCCTTTTTTAAACATTAAGATCATTGTACTTGTTCTACAACTACTCGGTATTGTATTTTGTTCTATTATATTGTTGATTAGCTTTGTTAGTTCCTCCATCAAATATTTACCTCGGTATTTCAGCAACTCATTAGGTATGTTGTCTTGCTCTGGCGATTTTCTGTTTTTTAAGCGTATAACTGTCTTTTCTACTTCTTCATGTGTTATTGTGAATTCTTCGTCTGTTATAATGTCCGGTATATTTATTTCTGCAATCGCATCGTCTCCCTTGAATTGTTCTGTCAAATATTGTATCCATATCTTTTCATCTATTTGATTTGGTTCTATTAGTTCATTAATTTCTTTTCTTTGTTGCCTCATCATTCTCCATATTTGTTTTTTTTGCCATAATGGTCACTTTCTAGTCGTTGTGAAAATAATTCCCAGTGCTCTTCTTTAGTACGTGTGACTAATGATTTTGTCTCGTTTCTTATTCTCTTATATTCATCATACGATTTTTGTGTTTTTAAATTTTTTAATATTTCAAAAACGTCTTTCTTTTTTCCTTGCTTTTTTCTTTGATTTCCTTTCGAATCCATGGTGTTTTCCTATTTGTTTTACTCCTGTGATATCTGACAGTTCTTGTTCCTAACGCTTCGTGGTCTGCTTTTTTATATTGGTTTTAATCTTGTCCCAGCTATTATCTATTGTTTTGTCTTTGGTTATTGGACTTGAGATAATGTTTTCCATTAATTTTTTTTATACTGATCTTTAGTGGATTCATTCCATAACCCTTCTATATTCAACCTTTCATGTGCAGCTGTTTCTTCAGTATTTCTTTTAAATGCCATCTTTAGTCTTACTTTTCTTAACAATAAGCTGTGATCGCTGCCCACATTTGCCGAATTCAGTGTTGTAACGTCTAGTAATTGACCCGTAGATTTGTATCCCCTTGTGTTATGAAATGTGTATTTGTGTTTAAAAAACTTATTATTAATCCGAAGCTCATTTTGCGCACAGAAATTAATCATGAGTTCTCCGTTGCCATTCACGAGTTCTTCATTAAAACGTTGCATAACGCCTGGAACACTTTCATTACCCACGCGTGCATTGAAGTCTCCTAAGATGCATATTATTTCTTCGTTTGGTATTGCAACTTTTACGTTTTGTAAGTCCTCATAAAAGTTTTCTCTTTCGGTTTTTGTTTTGTAGTCTTCCGGTGCGTATACAGATATAATGTTTAACTTATTTTTAGCGCACTTAATTTTTATGGTTAATATCCTTTCAGATATGTGTCTACATTCTTCTACGTGATACTTATATTTTTCGTGAATTATTACGGATACTCCTGTTTTTGCCCTTACCTCTTTATTCAGAGCGCTATAAATCAGTAGATAGTCATTATATTGTCTTTCTCCTTTGAATTTCTTTTTAGTTTCTTGTATGGTGCATCTACTCTATTTTCTTTTAATTCCTCCATTATTTCTTGGTCTTTATTATTGAATTCTCTAATATTCCAAGTGGCTAATTTCAATATATTTTGTTTTTTCCAGTTTTTTAATCGTTTATTCCTTGTTCTCGCCTGGTCGTTTCGCCATAAAATCCGTCCTTTTTCAGAGGCTTTATATTTTTTTCTTAGATCCATGATAAGTTTGTGTTTTATATTATCCCATTTGCGTCTTATTTAGCCGTTAACCATATTCGTTTTCCTTGTTCTCGCAATTGTCTACTTTGAGGCTCCATTGGAAACTATGAGCATATATATGAGATATTTTTACCGTGGAAAGGTTGCTAGCCTTTTCCACGAACCCTCCTTCTTTTTCCAGGTTTGGGACCGGCAGACGGAACCCTGAGTTCCTTTAAATTCTTATAGTGGTAGAACAGTCGTATGCATTTATTTGTGTAAATTTAAGTAAAGAATGTCAAAGTTTGTGCTATACTGTGTTGGGTTTATTCCAATAATTATACATTTATGTCATTCGGTCTTCGCCTATATTATTGTCTTCCCCAACGTGGGGCTGTAAATTGCTAGCAACCATTTTCTTGCAACATATATTCTATTGCTTCGTTGATCGCTGTTACAAAGTTCGTCGAGTTACCCTGGTAAGCTCTTATGCTCTATTCCTCCACGATGTAAGAAAAGTTCACTGAATTTGTGGAAGAAGTTTGCACATCTGCCGTGTTCGGTGCGAATCCTGTCGATGCCTTGTCAAATTTTGAGAGGCTAACAGAAGCAAGGCGATTCGGTTTAATGTATAAATACTGTAGCATTACTTTTACTTGCGAATACAATTGAGATATCGAAAATGCTACCTAAGCTGCTATTTGTATTTTCCTTTGAGATAAAATTAACACGCAATAAAAAACTAGCACAAAATGGGTTCCTAATCTTATTGCTGCCTTTTAAATATTATCCATTTAAGACATTTGTAGTAACAACAGTTTGCAATAATTTCATTAGAAGGATCCTCGCTGTAAAATTAATTTCATAAATTATAACCAACGCGTGTGCTGAGCACGCAAACGGACCCAGAGCAAACTGTGTAATTAGCAATGTGTATTAACAATTCGCAGTTCAAACAGCAACTCCAAGAGGGAAGCTGCAAGTTCCTCTAATTACCTTCTGCGGTTTTTGCACCGTTGCTCCTTTTTAGACGTGTGTATGTGTATACGTGTTTTCTGCTCGTCCAGGCGTAAAGTTAATAATTGAATTAGCTGAGCTGGCTTTTTTCAAGT
>CALNHX010009759.1:0-46650 GCA_940337035.1 Agriotes lineatus
CTGCTTTGCCAACGTTGTCATTTTGGATTTTTTTAAATAGCCCATTTTTGATTCCTTACTAAATTCTCTGTACGAATTTATAAAAAAACATAGTCGTGGGTGGCAAATTTTCTCGCTAATGTGCAAAAACGTGGATTTTTGATAATTATATGTACAGAATTGAACCAAGTGGACGTTGACTGCTTGGAATTAAGAAACAAAAATAATTAAAATATTTTGATAGTTCTACGTATCAAAAAGTTGTCAAGATAGTAATTTATATTTTTTTTATTAATACCCAAGTACTTAGTACAAAAATTTAAAAAAATGTCAATAAAAGCTCTGTTTTTTTAATCAGTTCATAAAGAGAATCAAAAATGAATTAGAATTGACAAAGAGTACCCATGCCGTTTAAAAAAAAATCAACATGGCGGCGTTGACCGCCCAAATTGTATAGCAGTGGGTTCCATTCAAGTTTTGTGATGGACGTTTTTTGCTATAGCTAATGGTATAGAAAACATAATATCTCCAGTGTTGCTTTACCCTGTATATTTGGAATCGGGAAAACGATCACGCTGCTGGTGCAATTTTAGTATGTTGTAATGCTGGTAAAAAGCGTTAACAATGTATATTATTTCGTAATTTAAAATTGGGTTCCAAAAGTAACGAATAAAACTTAGCTTAATATAAATATAATTTTAATTTAATAGAAGGCTTAAAAACCAAAGTCTATTGCACAAATTTTAGTAATCGATTTTAAGTTCGGAACATCTTGTAATTTAATTCTGACGGTGTTCCAATGTCCAATAATATTTTACACAATGAAAAAATGTTTAAGTGTGAATAAGTTTTGTTTAACTTTACTAACATACCTAACATTTAAATAGCTAGTAAACTAATTTCAATTTCAAGTTGCGACCAATTTCAATTTTCATTTCAACAGGTTGCAAATGTCTGCGGATGTTTTTCACATCGAAAAAAATGTTTCAGTGTGAAATAAGATCTTTTAAATTCTATTAACACAAGAAAAGTTAGAATTTTAAATATCCGTTTAACTTTTGAACATCCTATAAAATTCATTCAGACATTTTTCAGTTGTATACTAGCATTTATGAAAAAATGTTTAGTGAGAAAACGTAAAAAACTAATTTAATTTCTTCCAATTCATTAAACCTATTAAACATATTAGATAATGTATGTCAACAGATTAAGAATGGCTGTTAATATTTTGCACGTCGAAAAAAATGTTTCAGTGTGAGATCAGTACCTATATTATGATACGAGTTTTATATGAAGCATTTTGTAGCACGCACGGGTTTAGGGTACGACGAGAGTAGAAAGAGGCTAGTTATCCCCCACTCCTTTTAATTCGATTAAGCCACGCCCCTTTAATTCGCGGATTCGCGGTTTAATTCGCGGATTTATTCGCGGATTTCGCGGTTTTATTCGCGGATTGACCTAATTAATTTCGCGGTTTGATCTAATTAATTTCGCGGTTTGATCTAATTAATCACATATGAAGTTTGATATGTAATTTACATATGTGCTACTGATTAAATTACGCATTAGATTTTTTAATTTGCTTCTGGAATTACACGGCGGCCATCTTGGATTTCTGGCGGGAATATTTGAAATTTGAATTTTTACCGATTTTTTCTAAGTTTAATTTTTTGAATTTGAATTTCCCGGGGGTGTCGGCCATCTTGGTGCGCGCGCACTTCTCACGGCGGTTGTTTTTAATTTTGAATTTTTGCGGAAATATTTGAATTTCAAACTGGTAGATCTATTTCGCTCTTCGAAGCTGCTGTCTCTCTCTTGCATTCACTCGTGGAAATATTTAAATTTAAAAAATCTATTTGCGGCGGACCCGAGTGGGAATCGAACCCTAGTTTTCTGGTTAACAGTCTTAGCACCTTACCGTTGTGCTATCGAGGCGACTTGGAAATATAGGATTTGAACAAGACGTCATTTCGCAGCTGTGCCGTCACACCGTTCGAGTTGAAACAAATTATTTTTTCGAATATATAAAATATAAGAACGGAATTGTGCCGTCTAGGGCCTTAGAAACTTGTTAATAATTTTAAAAAATTGACTTTGTAACTAGTTTTGCTGTAATTAATTTAATATGAGTGACGCTATCTCACTCAGTCCCATTGATTTTCTACAGCTTTCTCTTTTCCATCCCGTTTGCTACCTATGCGTAATTACAAAAGACGTTATCGCTCCAGGCAGACTTTCTATTTAGCCGGCGATTGTGTAGGGCTTTTAACCGTTGCATAGAATTCCAAAGTTTTATATAACGTGCCTAAACAGGATTGTTTAGAAGACTGTAATTATAATTAGCATCGTAATGGAATGCACCAAGATTTAAATCAGCATGCATTGTTCGTCTGGATCGAGCAGTACGTACTCCAACGGTTTCTAGTCTTGCTTGGTTGACAGACGACAGAATGCACGGTTACCGGTCAGCGCAGCCAACGGCTTGGCGCTAAAATCCCTGTGACACAAAATCTAGTGGGATAAGCTTGCCTGGTTAATAAACCACTCTAGTTCGTATGATTTTTGTCGCTTTTAAAAATAAATAGACATTATTTTTTTCGTGCTTGAGTTTTATAATTACGCTGAGCCCTTTGTGGCTTGATTACGTCATGCCGAAGCCTGCTAGTTTAAAAATTAAATGGGGGATAAGAGGTAAAGCCAGATCGTAAATATAAAAACGAGTTACAAATTTGATTTTAATATATTCCTGAAATACTAAGTATGAAAAAGTCTTGGTTTTAAAGGTTTGAACATTGTACCACTTAGCTGTTCTAACATTATACTTCCATATACATATTATAAATAAATTTTAAATGTTATTTTCGACTGAGTTTTAGCTTCTTATAAATTACAACAGTGCCCTCGCCCATATAAAATAAGACATACGCATTAAATAAATGTTTTTATTGTATAAGAATGGTTGTCCCCCATAATTTTGAATAAAAATCACACAATTTCGTTGAAAAATGTTCTGTTTCACTTACAATTTTACAAAACTGACATCACGTTACTTGAAATTATACAAAAAACGACATTTTTAGCCAATAAGCGATAAAAAATACGACATCCCACATCATTTCACTTAAAAATTATCACGTTTCGTCTTACAAAACGCTTTATAATAAAGAAAATGATGTAAAAACAGTTGTAAGAGTTATTTCTAAGCATAATTTTGCAAATGTTGTACACTTTTTCTCTAACTTGTGGCAGTTTTAGCAAGATTTGAATAAAAAACAGCCATTTCTGCAGCAATTTTAGTAAGATCTGAATAAAAACATGCAATTTCCAAAGCATTTCGTTTAAAATGTTAGAAAATCGACATCATCTCCCATGAAAATTTATAAAAATCGGCATCTTGTCACATTAAATTCTGTAAAAACGACAAAAACAATATTTTTTTCACAACTTTCATTGAAAAATAGTAAAATTTTACGAAAATACGTCTGTGCTGGCGACAAATGAAAATAAATTTGAATAGAAACACGCAAAAATTACGAAAAGACGTATGTGTTGACCCCCCAAAGTAACAAAAATTTGAATACGGAACCCTATTTTATAAGTAAACGTCTGAAATTGTGTCATTATATCGATAAAAACTGCATTTTAGTTTAAAAAATTCCAATATAAATGCAAACGGAGGAAAATAAAAACGCAATTAACCACAAAGTAACATAATTTTGAATAAAAAAACACAATTTCGTTGGAAAAATGTTCTGTTTCACTTAAAATTTTACAAAAACTGACATGTCACTTGAAATTATACAAAAAACGACATTTTTATCCAATAAGCGATAAAAAAATACGCCGTCTCACATAAATTTTAGAAAATCGACAGCATCTCCCATGAAAATTTATAAAAATCGGCATCTTGTCACATTAAATTCTGTAAAAACGACAAAAACAATATTTTTTTTACAACTTTCATTGAAAAATAGTAAAATTTTACGAAAATACGTCTGTGCTGGCGGCAAATGAAAATAAATTTGAATAGAAACACGCAAAAATTACGAAAAGACGTATGTGTGGACCCCCCAAAGTAACAAAAATTTGAATAAAATCACACAATCATACAGCATCTCACATAAATTTTCGCAAATATCGACATCATGTCACATAAATTATACAAAAACTGTCATCACGTCACTTGAAATTATACAAAAAACGATATTTTATTCAACACACGATGAAAATTGAACAAAAATCACGCAATTACAAGCCATCTCACATAAATTTTCACAAAAATCGACATCATGTTACATAAACTATGCATAATTTTGCAAATGTTTTACACTTTTTATAAAATGCATCGCTCAAAATTAAAAGAAATAGCAATTTCGTTGAAAAAATCTACTACCACAATCATTTCGATAAACAAAATTCAAAAAATCTTATACTTTTGACGGAAATATATGTATGTTGACCACAAATTAACATAATTTTTAAATAAAAACGCGCAATTCGTTGAAAAAAATATTCTGACACCACCAAAACACGCAATTTCATTGAAAAATATATATATGTTGTCCACAAATTAACATAAAGTTGAATAAAAACACGTAATTTTGTTGAAAAAATGTTCCGGCCCCTTCATTTCACTTAAAATTTTACAAAACTGCCATCATAACACTTGAAATTATACAAAATATATGTATGTTGATCACAAATTAACATAAACCTGAATAAAACACACAATTTCGTTGAAAAATTTGCAAATGTTTTACACTTTTTTATAAAATGTATCGCACAAAATTAAAAGAAATCACAATTTTCTAAATTATATCACGCTATTATGAAATCGTAGATTGATTTTTTGAAATTTTACACTTTGTAACTGTAAAATAACTACAAATACTAATATTTTAGCTTTAGACTTTGTAATTATTGCAGATTCGAGAAAAAAAAACAAAGCAGAGTGGAAATAAAAAACATAAACACTTTGTAATAAACAAATATATTGTTCTTATTTCTTATAATACTTAATAATATAAATATAAATGTACAGCAGAATGTCTTATTTCTAAAAATTCGCTAGCAATTTACAAAACTGTAGTTTGAGGTGCACGACATTTCAAATTAAAAAGACTGCAAGTAATAAAATCAGAAATTCATTGTGTAATTTTAAAGTTTAAGATGCACCCAATCTAGAATTCCCTTCGTTTTTGGTGTTGATGACATCTGCCTTAGAGGCATTTTTCTAACGACCCTTTTTTGGAGGCGTTTCCTTATCGGCGTTCTTCTGACTGAACCTTTTTGATGTGGACTTGGATGAGTAGATGGTGTTTTTAATTTATATTCTAAATCGGACTCGCAGTTATCAGTTTCCATTTCGGTTTTTCCTGTAGTATCAGTCGGGGTTGGCTTCTTTTGCTGTTTAGGTTTAGCTAGCAGCACATTAGCAACGTTAAGGTCTTTGATGTAATCAGCAAACTGTAGGCGTCCGGGTGGATTAATAGTTTTTCGAGGCCGCAGAGTGTCGTGAATTAAATCGACTATGTTAGACGCCGGTAAAATTTCACCCTTTATAGTAACGGTACCCTTGTGATCCCAGCTCACATCGCTTGAGGTACTCAAAATGTGTAGGAAAACTTCAGCTTTTTTCTTAAAAGTTTTGGGAAGTGTAGATAAAATAACGGCATTTGATAGGCTGTCACTGGTTGTTTCAATAGGTATTTTGATTGGCTGCCGCGCCTGGTTTGTGAAATGAAGGAATCGTTGTAACACTTGATTGTACTGGATCCATTTATCGTGATCAGTTAATTTGGACTTTAAAACTTTTTGCATTTTGTCATCAAGCTGTGATAATATATTTTTCTCCGCATCATCGCCAGACTTAAGACGTTGGGCAAATTCCGGCGATACAATCAACATCTTCCGCTCTTTGTCCATTTTAGTCGAAAGGAGCTCAATCGTTTGTTCTGGTAGAGCCGTCGTGAATAAACTAGCTTAAAATCAAGACTTTCATAATAAATATATAAAAAAATATGACAGGTACGGGAATCGAACCCGTATTCTCTCTCGAGATCAGAGCTTAAATCTGACGCCTTAACCATTCGGCCAACCTGCCTCCCTATAACCCCCCCTAAACGAGCACTCTCTGCATAATTAAGAAAACATATAGTTTAAAAAGCCTTCTACATGCAATTTCATAAAATATTTCATATAAATTAAACCATGTACAAATTTCTAAATCAGGTTGTGATATATATTTTATCGAAAGAATTGACCCTCAGCTGCCGTTTTATTATTTGTCGTGATGCGTCATCGTTGAATTTACAAGAGCCAACCTGTCTGCGATGTGACGTACGCAATGTCTCCATCCCTTTTTATTTTAAAATTTTATAAAAGCAGATCCCCGACTGATGCCGCACTAACACGTTTTAAACCATTATACTCTGTTACCTGGTGCGGCTGCAGTGGACCTCACACAATAAGCTATACCTTCCAGTTCTTATAAATCATATTTCTCAAAAAATAGATTGTTTTAAATTCGGACAGCGTGACGGCAGAGCTGTGAAATGACGTTTTGTTCAAACCCTTTAAATCGCGTAGCGCTCCGTGGTCTAGCGGCATCGATCGATGTGAGCCCAATGTGTATGCAAACGTAGAGGGTTCAAATCCAAGTCCGCCAGAGATTTTTTTAAATTAAACATTCATCCTGTGACTGCAAGAGAGAGAGAGAGACAACCAGAGCAGAAGAGAGAGAGAATTAAATCTACGAAAACAGACACTTAGAAAAAAAATCTGAACAAATTTGAAATTCAAATATTCGCGCGAAATTAAAATGGCCTCCGTGCATGAGAGAGAGAGAGAGAGAGAGAGAGAGCAGCTTCGATGAAATTCAAACGACAGCTGTTAGAAGTGCGCGCCCGAAAACCAAGATGGCCGACACCCCGGGAAATTTAAAATAAAAAAATTGAACTTAGAAAAAAATTCTGAAAATTTAAATTCAAATATTCGCGCCAGAAAACCAAGATGGCCGACACCCGGGAGATTTAAATTCAAAAAATTGAAAAATCTGAAAAATTTCATATAGTAGGTAGGGTTAATGGAACTCTGGTTAATCCATTCATGCGCGCCGCCGCGTAATTCCGGAAGCAAATTAAAAATGGCCGCGCGTAATTTAATCGGAAGCTAATGCGTAATTTAATCAGTAGCACATATGTAAATTACATATCAAACTTCATATGTGATTAATTAGATCAAACCGCGAAATTATTTAGATCAAACCGCGAAATTAAAAACGCGAAATCCGCGAATTAAAACCGCGAAATCCGCGAATCAAATAAAAAGTGGAGGGCATAGCTGCCCTCATTCTACTACTATTGCACATTTAATAAAAATATATGTTCAAATAAAAAACAGAATATCAATCTTTACGGAAGAATTATGACTGCTTTTGTTACAGATTTTTGCTTTTCTATTAAATATATTATTTTTAGTGGCAATACAAGCAAGACTTTATTATACTCTTTGAATTACTGTTAATAACGTAAAGAAGAGATTTACAAATCAGTACATAACAAATGTATACTGATTGTTTTCTTATTTTCACATTGCATAGCAAAATTCAAGATAACATTGAATACTGCCAAATCTGTTCTTGGAACATTTACGATTGAATACAAAAATACTTTTTTCTTCAAACGGCAGTAAAATATGGCATTATACTGCTGGATTGATGATGCTAAACTGTCACTTTATTGCCAAGCGGCAGATAAAGTTATTATCTGCCGCTGACAACTTTATCTGCCGCTCGTCAGCGGCAGATAATATTATCTACCGCTGACGAGATCAAGTAATTTTCTTCGAATTTTGTTCACAAAGTTGTAAATAATTTTTTATAAAAATGTTTGAAGAAAAAATACTATATGTCATTCGGAGCAAAAGTATCTTTATGTGGCTCGGCTGTACTTATCTGCCTCGCAAGCTCGGCAGATAACCCGTCCAGCCTCGCCACATAAAATATAACTTTTGCTCCTAATAACATAATATACTATTTTCGACTACCATTTTCTAAAAGAGGCTATTATTTAACACTTTCCATATGCCAAAAACATGTTGCGACTGCATACTATGCAATAAAAAATTTATTACACACATCTGTCACTTTATTGCACACTTCTGTCAAAACTGCCTATTAAATGTGGTGAGTTTTCAATGTAAAACAATGAAAGCATACCTAACATGATTTTTTAATGAGTTTTCAATTTGAAATTACGTTGACGTTTTTTTAATCTCTTTTAGCATAAATATGTGGTAGTCAAAAAAATTATGTATACAACTCGTAACTAAAGCTTCTTTTTGCACTTATCAGAGTTAAACAATTCGCCTTCCACACATTCTTTATACTTTCTCACGCGTGCAAAAAGTGGCACTTTAGCTACTCCTTGTATAAATAACTATAGTAGAATTGGTTTTATTGTATGTATTCTTAAAATAAAATTCTTAAATAATAAGCTTAAAAATATAGAGAAAACGGCCAAAATTAAGGTTTTTAAAGGAATTCTTTTTTACACTTAGACAAGATTCAATTAGTAAATTGTTATACTCTACCAGTTAATTTTATAGTATAAAAAAATAAGATACACAGTATATGCAACAGGTAATGGGTCAACTAAAATGAATTGTTAATATAATTATCAAAAAAATCAAACAATAAACACTCGCTTGCTTGTATCTCCATTAAAGGATAATAATTATATTTTATAAAAAAGCAATCACGTAACTGTTACATTACAGCGTGACAGGGCTGAAAATAGGCAAGGTCTGCAAAATTTGGTCGAGGTCTGCAAACAGCTGGTTTCAAACCTTAGTATACAAATAACTATTGCGCATTTAATAAAAATATATATTCAAATAAAAAACATACTATCAACATTTGGGGAAGAATTATTACCGCCTTTGTTACAGACTTTTTTATTTTGTCCTAATTACTTTTTACTTCCTTTTACTATAAAGGAAGTATTGGATTCAACTCACAAATTCGAAATTGAGTTTTCAACAGATCATGACCTTTTGAGTCCCCTAAACCCAAAAAAACATGTTTTTGGTCATTGGTCTGTCTGCCTGTCTGTGTGTGTCTGTTTGTCTGTCTGTGAACAGAATATTTCAAAAACGAAAAAAGAGGTATGGCGTTGAAACTTCATATATAACTTTTCTGCGCTATCTAGATGCGACAGCAAGCTTCTGAAGAAAATGGCATAACCGGAAGTACTATGGTATTTACACTTTCGATTTTTCAGTTTTTCTTGATTTTTTCAGAAACGGCTATAACAATTTTTTTCAAACTTTACATTTTTATTACGTTTTTAATGTGTATTGATGGGAGATGGGTGATTGTCCAGTTGGATACCTCTAAAATGGGTTTCTTTTAGTGTTTTCCCAATTTTTTTATTAACTGCTATTTTAAATAGTACACCCAGTATATTATTACATTTTTGAATTTAGCTTAAAATTTTAGAGAAAATTTGTCTCTTGAACTAACACTCTATTTTGTACGGTTTCTGCAGAATTTGTAAATTTTGAAAATTTTTGACAAATGCTTAAAAACCAAAAATCAAATTTTTGGTTAATTATAAAGTCACTGTAAAGGGAAGTTATGGTGGTGAATATTGGGGATAAATTCTACCAACACTAAAGTAGGTTTTTTTCCTATAAAAATTTTGAAGGTCAAAGAATTTAGGGTTTAAATTGGCATTACTTGGATTCCTTTAAAAAAAATGTTGGTAAAATTTATTTAGTAACTTTTTAGAACTAAAAATTGGTGGGAAATGTAAAATCTGGCATTATATTAAAGGAGTTTTGTTTTTTAGGTAATACAGCATGGTCGTAAAAATGCTCCCTCTTTGCTATGTTTATAAACAGCATACTCAGTAGTTATATCCCTAGTGCATTCTGTATATTCGAGTATTTCTCGAGAACGCTTCGCGAATTATACAGAATGCACGCGGAGAATATTGCAAGACTATTCCTCGAAGAAATGTCATCCTTTGTATACCACACTATTCATTTTTAAAGAGTTTTCAGTTTTGTTTCTAAAATTTCTTGTGTACCTAGCTAGTTTGCTCTTCTTCCTGCAAATACTCGATATTACACTAGTGCAAAGTATTCGCTGTACCGATAAAGCCAATACTTTTGCGAAACATCTAGCTGACGTCTTTACAACACCACAACCACAAGATAATGTTGACGACAGAGAAATTGAATCCTTCATTGATGCTGCGTGCCAATTGTCGCTGCCAATCAAACCCTTCACACCAGCAGAAATTTCCCAACAAATACAACTAACAAACGTCCGAAAAGCACCAGGATATGACCTAATGGTTGGAGAAGTGCTGAAAAACCTTCCCAGGAAAGCCATTGTGTTACTTACCACAATATATAATAGCATTCTACGACTCTGCTACTTCCCTATATTATGGAAACATGCCCAGATAGTAATGATTGCTAAGCCTGGTAAACCGCTTACCCAACCACAATCCTACAGACCGATAAGCCTCCTACCTCTTCTTTCCAAAATCCTTGAGCGACTACTACTCAAGCGTCTTAAGCAAGCTGTAAACCTAGACCAACTTATTCCATCGCACCAATTTGGATTCCGTGAAGGCCACTCCACCATTCACCAAAGCCATCGAATCATCACTCACATAATGGAAAGCATGGAGAACAAGAGTGTGTGCCCAGCGGTCTTTCTGGACATCAAACAAGCGTTTGATAAAGTGTGGCACAGCGGCTTGTTATACAAACTTAAATTGCACCTCCCCAGTCAGCTATACTTACTACTCAAGTCATACCTCACAGATCGAACTTATCAAGTAAAAATGAACAGTGCAGTATCAGACATCCATCAAATCAAGTCTGGAGTTCCGCAGGGCAGCGTTCTGGGACCACTGCTTTATTTACTTTACACATCAGATGCACCAATCACAGACCATACTATACTTGCGACATTTGCGGACGACACGGCCATCCTGTCAGCTAATCAGTCTCCTGAACTAGCAATAGAACACCTTCAACAACATCTCGACTTACTACAAAACTGGTTCCATAAGTGGAGAATCACGGTCAATACTGATAAATCAGCACAAGTAACCTTTACCACAAGACGTGCTGAATGTGCTCAAACCAGCATTAATGATGCGCCAATTCCAATGAAAACCGAAGTGAAATATCTTGGCATGCACCTCGATCAAAAGCTCACTTGGAGCTCGCATATTAAAACCAAAAGGAAACAGTTAGACCTAAAAATTAAACAAATGTCATGGTTACTTGGAAAAAAATTCACAACTCTCTTTATCAAACAAGATTTTACTGTATAAAGTCATTCTGATACCCATATGGTCCTACGATACAACGCTGGGGATGCGCCAAAGCGTCACATACAAAAATCCTCCAAAGATTTCAGTATGGTACATAAGGAACGACACCCTTCATAACGACCTAGGAGTTCCCTATGTAGATAGCGAAATCAAAAGGCTCTCAACCAACTATAGCAGCAACCTGACAGGACATCCTAACCAGCTCATCGAACAAGTGACTAACCAACCAGGCATTACAAGAAGACTCAAACGTCAATGGCCACTGGACCTCGTAGTACAACCAAACCAAAACTGAAGTAATCTTTAGGGAGACTAGCACTGGTTAGAGCTCCCCGCACGACAATCACATTCTCATAAAATTTACTTAATACTCATGTTAAGAGTAGATTGTAAATAGGCAGTTTGAATTAAAAAAAAAAAAAAAAAAAAGTATGTCTAAAGCTGAAGCAAAAAATTATAACACAGTTTTGCAGAAATACGATGCCTACTTTGAGCCCATGAAAAATATAGTTTTTGAAAGATTCAAATTCTTCACACGGACGCAGAATCCGGAAGAGAGTATCGACAACTATGTAACGGAGTTGAAAAAATTAGCAGATACCTGCAAATTCAAAAGTGATAAGGACAGCCTCATACGAGACCGAATTGTTCTAGGGGTGCATGATAAAAAGCTGCAGGAAGCACTACTGAGGGAAACTAAACTTGATCTAAAAAAGGCAGTTGAGGTTTGTAAAGCAAGGGAGACCTGCAATCAACATATTAAGATTGTAGCAGAAGGACAAGTCCAAGAAATAAACGCTATCATAAAACAAAATCACAGGAAGCACACTGGTGATGTGGCAAAATCACACAAACAAAATATCCCAAAAGGTAAATGCAGTCGCTGTGGTACAGAACATCAACCAAGAAATTGTCCAGCTTGGGGAAGCAAATGTAGGAGATGCGGTCAATCACTACGCTAAAGTGTGCAAAGCTAAATTTGTACGTGAAATACAGTTTAAAGCAGCCAGCAACAGTGTAACAGTAGAACAAGCACCAACACAAGAAATTGAGGATGAATCACTCTATCTAAATGCTTTATTTGAAGTAGTAGAGGAAAATGCAGTTGCAGCAATAACAGAAGGGAAACTTTCATTTAAAGAATACTTTTGGATTAACGGGAAGCAAGCAGAATTCAAGATCGATACAGGATCAGATGTAAACATATTACCCGACACAATTTACAATCAAATAACACCAAGACCACAGTTGAGCGAACCAGACTCAATAATAGCTTCCTACACAGGTCACAAACTTCCTATATTAGGTTATTGCATGTTAGAATGTAAAGCAAAGAAAACAGGGACCGAAGTATTAAAGTTCCATGTGTCAACGTCAAAAACAATACCAATAATAGGAGCCAATGCTTGTCTACAATTACAATTAATAGCAAGAACAAATTTCATCTGTGATAAAGCAGTGGATATAATCCAGCAAAATAAGGATGTATTCGAAGGAATAGGTAAATTGAAAACAACTTACAAAATTAAACTAAAGCCAAATGCTGAACCCAAAGTGGCAGCAACTCGTAAGATGCCAATAGCACTTATGCCAAAAGTGAAAGAAGAGTTGGAAAGATTAGAAGGAAAAGGAATCATAGTGAAGCAAGAGGAACCAACAGAGTGGGTACATCCCGTAGTAATCGTCCATAAACCAAATGGAGCAGTACGTCTCTGCATTGACCCGAGAGAACTCAACAAGTATATTATAAGAGAAAGATATGAAATTCCTACTATAGATTACATACTTTCACAACTTGAGGGTGCAAAATACTTTACGGTCTTGGATGCATCATCAGCATTTATGCAAGTTCCACTAAGTGAAGAGAGCTCAAAACTCTGCACATTCACAACGCCATTTGGTAGATACAGTCTTCAGAGAATGGGATATGGCCTAAGCAGCGCACCAGAGGTATTCCAAAGAATTATGTCCGACATATTTAATGGCATAGAAGGAGTACAAGTATACTTTGATGACCTAATCATATATGCTAAAACAATCGAGAAGCACAATGAAAGATTGAAATTGGTAATATCAAGAGCAAGGCGAGAAAATCTAAAGTAGAGCAAAGACAAACTACAACTGTGTGCAACAAAAGTGAAATTCTTGGGACATACAATCTCAGAGGAAGGAGTACAGTTAGATAATGCTAAGACAGCAGCAATTCTAAACATGGAAGCACCTACAAACAAGACAGAATTACAAAGATTTTTAGGAATGATAACCTACGTTTCAAAATTTATTCCAAGAGCATCAGAAAGAACTGCAATACTGAGGCAACTGCTCAGTGAGAAAAATCAGTGGGTATGGACAGAAACTGAGCAGGAATGTTTCAAGAATCTAAAAGATCTACTGACAAAAGCACCAATCTTAAGACACTTCAATCCTACAGAAGAGATAACATTAACTGTAGATGCTAGCCAGTTTGGTATGGGAGCAGCCATAATGCAAGGTAACCAGCCCATAGCATATGCATCATGTAAATTAACCAACACTCAGCAGCGATATAGCCAAATTGAGAAAGAATTGCTAGCGGTCCTTTTCGGTTGTCAACGATTTCATTTTTATCTGTATGGAACAAGATTTAAGGTAGAAACTGACCACAAACCATTGATATCTCTGGTGAAAAAACCACTAGACAGCCTATCTCCAAGACTGCAAAAGATGGTTTTGAAATTAATGAAGTATGACATGCAGCTTATACACGTGCCAGGAAAACAAATGTATATCGCAGATACGTTATCACGGGCACCTGACAACAAAATACTAGAAGCAAAGTTCATCGATGAAGACAACATTAAGAGAAT
This sequence comes from Agriotes lineatus, assembly GCA_940337035.1. Classification (NCBI taxonomy): domain Eukaryota; kingdom Metazoa; phylum Arthropoda; class Insecta; order Coleoptera; family Elateridae; genus Agriotes; species Agriotes lineatus. Next base: position 14,183 of record CALNHX010009759.1, read on the forward strand.
TAACTCTATAGTTATGACAGCGTTAGGGAGAGAAGATTACGCAAGATGCACTAAAGAAGATCCAATTCTACAGCAGGTTGAACAATACATCAAAGAAGGTTGGCCAAGAAAGAGGGTAGATGTAGCCAAAGAGTTAAGAGTTTACTGGGATTTACAAAGAGAACTAAGCCTGGAGGATGGAATGATCTACAAAGGACATCGATTAGTGGTTCCACAAAAGAAGCGAGAAGAGGTAATCAATAAAATTCATGTAGCACATCAAGGCATAGTCGCATGTAAAAATAAAGCTAAGCAGTCAGTATACTGACCAAAAATTAACAACGATATTGAAAGATTTATACAAAATTGTAACGTATGCATGAGCTATTCCAGAAGCAATATCAAGCAACCGCTAATCCCTCATAGAATACCAGAGTTGCCATGGCAAAACGTAGCAATTGATTTTGCCTATATAAACAAAGCGGACTACTTAATATTAGTGGACTATCACTCAAAGTATGTAGAAATAAGGAAACTACACTCAAAAACAGCACAGGCAGTAATTGGAGCTCTGAAAACCATATTTAGAACGCATGGAATACCACTGACTATTAACTCAGATGGGGGACCACCTTTTGACTCAGGTGATTATAAAGCGTTTTCAGACCTTTATGATTTTCAAATACAGTTGTCTAGTCCACGATACCCAAAATCGAACGGAATGATCGAGAGGACAGTGCAAACTGTAAAAGGATTATTAGAAAAAGCAAGAAGAAGTAACACTGATCCAAATCTGTGTATACTGGAACACAACAACAGTCCAAAAAATAACCTACCTGCACCAGCTGTTTTATTAATGGGTCGACAACTACGATCAACAAATATAATGGCAAAGGAGAATTTGAAACCAAAATTCAAAGTGGAGACAACATTGAAGAAGCTCGAGGCAAACCAAGAAAAATCAAAGGCTTACTACGATCAAACATCTCAAGAAAGAAAGCCATTATTAGTCAATCAACCCGTGTATCTCCAAACGGGAACTAGAGAATGGACACCAGCAAAGGTTATAGGCAGATATAATGATCGCTCCTATGTAGTTCAAACAAACAACAGAGAATATAGAAGAAATCAATCATATTTGAGACCAGTCTATCAGGAAGAGAAAGACAACTTTGAAGAGGCAGAAGGAAGATATGGAAATAGCGAAACAGAAGGTCAGACACGGGCAAGTCCAAAGCAGCAAGCACCAACAGAAGGAAGCCTAAAACAGCAAGAGCGAATTGAAGCACCAGTGACCAGAACCGGAAGAGCAGTTAGAAAACCCCTTCGATACCTGGAATAGGACATTCTAAAGGAAGGGCATATTATATATGATATTTAGATGTTATGAGAATTGTTATATATGACATGATACTTTAGATGTAAGAAGATTGTATTCAATAATAAACTTAGATACATAACACTCTTGACTAAGATGTTTTTGCTTGTAATATCCGTGGGGCTTTCCTAGAATTTAGCGTGATACCAATTACTTTTATCAGTTAAATGTTGTATTTTAGCAATTTTGTTAGTCACAAATGTATTTAGCGTACCTGGGCGGAATCACAGCCAAGCCAATACGATGGCTGAATCGGTCCAATAATAATTTTGTACCTACACTTAAATTTAATGCCTGCCTTACCGTTTGCATCAACATAGACGAAAGAAGCTTGAAATTGACACAAATTTTAACATAATAATCGAATAGATTGGTTTCCTTGATTATCTATAAATCTCTAAATAGCTACCCCATAGCCCAAGTGTCAGGCATCGGAAAAGCCGTATAACTGCGTAGCTACAACCGAACACACTGTTATAACTTTATGTTCTATTTGAAAATCTTTTAAGTATTTTAATTCTGCTACAAATCGATTCCATAAATTTTGAATAGCAATGGATCCCAACGTAATTTAATCGTCCAAAGCTGCTCTAATATTACTTTGGCCCGAAAAGTAACCGACCCAATTAAAGCTAATGAATCAAAAATTTGAGCTACGGTCGATAGAATTGGTATCTTGGTTATTTTGTTCTTATAAGAAAAACTTGTTTTTATTTCAAATTCTAAAAATATCTTTACCGCAATTCTACATTAATCCTTTTTGGATAATTATGTTTGTATTCTCTGATATTTATTTTGGCATAATCTGAATTTCTATTATTGCGATTTTTTCAGTTAAAATCTCGCAGCTAACTCTTGTAAGCAGCGCGTTGCTTTAAAACTGGTTATCAAACGGAAAATTCTGAAGAGTTTTTCTTTGACAATCTGCATCAGTTGGATGAACGTTGATTTGCCGATACATTTTAATTATATCACTAGTTAGTGCGTATTTAAACGTACGAAATCATGTTGGGATCGAAAATTAATTCTGTTGTACCGCCGACCACAGAGCAAATTGTCATTTAAGTTGGATTCATTTTGCGTCTTCCATGACGCATCAAATAACACCTTTAATGGAGTTGTTGTAGAGATTTTAATGCACGGTGATTCGGTAAATAGCGGCTAGCCTTATTAATTTCTAATTCTGGAAGTGGTTTTATATGTTCTAATTAATCGTAAATATTCGTTCACAAAAGACGAATATTAAAACATTTTTATTTTATGATTACTAAAGCCAGGATTTTTAGGTCGTTAAAATGCCAAAAAAGGTCAATAAATAGGTTCTAAAAACTGGTAATTCAGGTCGTAAAAACTTTAATTTAGAACTTATAATTTTTGTAACCTAAATTAGGCTACAACAAAATAACACTATAAACTTAAATTTAAATGTAACTTAAATAATACATACATACTCAGTACAAAATACTACAGTCTTACAATGATTCTTGAATATAAACTAAGCATTTGCATAGCAAACCAAATAATGTTCCAACTTTTCTGGCGTGAAACTAAGACGCTTACTGATAAAACATAGTTTAACCAAGAGAAAGATCTCTGCACATCACAAGATATTATTGGAGCAAACTTATATTCGCTCTAGTCGGTATCTACCTACGTCCTCCTCACTCTTACCAGAAAGCAATTTTTTAAAGTTGAGGATTTCTTGAAAACCAGGATTTTTTAAAGTGAACAGTCAAGTTTAGCATAAGCTTGTGTAGCAATTAAAGTTGTGGATTTTGCTAATGCTTCCATCAGTTTTTCAATAATATAATATCTACAGATTCAGTTAAAAGCAGTCCCACTGTTTCCAACCTTGTTATACTGTCAATGAGAATTTTAAAATGAGCTTTAATGTAAAGATCATTTTTAATATTAGATTTGATAAAATACATATGTCTGCGCTGAATCACTGTCGAATGATGTAACAACATAAAAATGAACAATAACAAATTATTCCCGACAAAGAAAAATTTACTGATTTTATATCGTCAAAATTATTTGCATAAAATATAGTACTTTCTATTCAAGTGTCCCACCTAGTCAGAACGGGCTCTGGATAAAGAGCTAAACCATTCAAGTGATCTTTGTACACTTGTACTCTAGAGGGGCTTTCAAAAACACTTTATTTACAATGGACAATCCGTCAACATCTTCCAAATTATTTCGAACTGTTTCACTTACTAAGTTAAGGACATGTGCAAGACATATCAAATGAATCATATACGTATAATCTACCGCGTCCGGCAAGTTACGGTAATTTTAGTTTCAAATTTGTAAAATAACACCTAAATATTTGTAAATTTTCGAACTAAGAGTGCAGAGGACTTGCTTCCTGACTTCTTGGAATTATATTAAACATCCATGTTTCTTTCTTGGAAGTTACATTTTATACGTAGGGATTGTATAGAGAAATGGGTGTAGTTTACATAAGAGCTACCCGGTGTCTTAAAAAATGTATATCTAGTAGGCTTTGAATTTTTACGGATGCTGTGGAAAACCATAACCTGCCATCTGGTGGATCCAACTGAACAGCTCCCATTTCCCAAAATTTAGTTTTCATTTGCACATTATGTAATTTGCTTTTTTTGGAAATAAATGTTTATATTATTATTATTATTATCTATCATAATTTTGTTTACATGTAAATATTTCTGTGCTAGATTGTTATTGGTATTGCGTTATGGGAAATCCAAAGCATACTAGATGTAATTATTTTTAAGACACCCGGTATAATAAATACTGATTCAAAACTACAAGGTTCGATATTACCATTTATTGGTTTATATTTTATTTTATTTTATTTTATTTTATTCCGCACTCCGCCAACAGCCGTTATGCCAATTATAGGCATCGCTCTACATTTTAACACTCCAGCAGTTTATTTTACTTGCTTCACTTAGTACCCAACAGCCTTTGGTACCTCAGTTGAAGAAATTAGCCCTTACCTTACAAAAAGTGCAAATAACCTAATGAAACACATAATAGTATATCTATACGTATACAGTCTGTTCAACAAAAAAGGCCCCGCCATCTAGCTACTTTATTATTTATTTTAAACCCAATAAACCAAATCAAATGACACATAAAAACCTACATTTTAACACAATCAACAAATTTTTATCTTCAATTGTTTCAGAGTGGTGACGTCACATGCAATTTTTTTAAATGACACTGTATATATTTTTTGACATTTTCTGGTAGAGGTTTTTTTTTCTCTTTTCAACAATATAAATATTTCATGCACTTGCATAAAAAAAATCGTGAAAAATTACAAAAACTTTTTCACAGTGGGAGGCCATGATACAAAACTGTAAACAAAAGTGTAACTCAGAAAAACAAAACAAATAGTAGCCAAACGCTTTAACTATCAGATTTCAGAATAATCTAAAGTGTTTATTGTTTTGTTTTTCTGAGTTACACTTTTATTTATAGTTTTGTATCGTGGCCTCCCACCGATAAAAAAGTTTTTTAATTTTTCTCGAAAATTTTCTTATGTAAGGGCATAAAATATTTATATTGTTGAAAAGAGAAAGAAAACTTCTACCAGAAAATGTAAAAAAATATATACAGTGTCATTTAAAAAAATTGCATGTGACGTCACCAATCTGAAACAATTGAAGATAAAAATTTGTTGATTGTTTTAAAATGTAGGTTTTTATGTGTCATTTGATTTGGTTATTGGGTCTAAAATAAATAATAAAGTAGCTAGAAGGCGGGGCCTTTTTTGTTGAACAGACTGTATATAAAAGTCAATTGCCGTGTTAGTAACGCAAAAACTCGAGAACGACTTGACCAATTTGGATGTTTTTTTTTGTTTTATTCGTCTTACTACCGAGGTGGTTTAGCAAAAAAGAAAATTCGGAAAACTCCAAAGGAAAAGCCGGAAAATTGGGAAATATCGCAAGTGCGTTTTTCTATACACTGTACGACTTTCTATTTGCAGTCATACTTCTATGATTCTGTGCTGAAGGGTTTTCCCCATCATGTCATAATCCAAAACAACGTTTGCCGGGTCAGCTAGTTAAGATATAAAATGTGTAAGTCTATGAAAATTAGAAGATCAAGACCCAAAGGTCGAGTTTTTTTTTAGTTTTCGAGATCTACGAGTATTACAAGTACTTAACGATTGCGTATCGTATAATATTTTTTGCACTATCGAAGAACAAGGATACTCAGAATTTTGAATTATTTCGTTATGTAAACGCCTGGAAGCATTTGAAATGTGGTGTTATCGGAGGATGTTAAGAATTTCATATGTACGAGCACATTTTTAATGCCACGATTTTCCAGCGACTTCAGAAAGAAAGGAAAATTCTCACCGCAATAAAAAACAGAAAAATCACATATTTCGGACAGATCTTGCATGATCCGAAGTATAGATTACAACAGCTAATCCTACAGGGCAAAATTAACAGCAAAAGAGGTCCTGGACGAAGAAGCATCTCCTGGCTGGCTAACTTGAGGAAATGGACAGGTCTAACATCGACTGAGTTATTTAGAGCAGCGGAAAATAAAGTCAGATGGGGTAATGTGATCACCAACATCAATAGAAGATAGGCACCTTTAGAAGAAGAAGAAGAATTTTTATTTACCGCACACTATTTTTTACTGACAGCATTTGTTGTGTTATAGAATTTACTTACAGCATTCTTTTTTCTTAATTTCTGTGAAAGCCAATCAAATGTATAATCAACTTATCCGATCTGTCAACAACGTTGGTAAGTATATGAAAACGACTGGTGGAAAATATAACTACGGGTTGCTATTAATTTAAATACATATAATATAGATGTTTACGGTTACAAAATACTATCAAATCAATATTACTACACACGAATAATATTTAGAATAGTATCATGGACCTAACAAACAATGCCGAAATAAATAAATCTCTATGGTAACCTCAGATTACAATAATATAAACAGTGACTAATAATTTAGAAGAAAGAATACTTTTGAATTGTCATTAAAATTTACAAATTACAAGTTTCTAAAGTATTATTTAACAGTAACTAAACTATCACCTATCTTCAGTGTCTACTCTAACCGTAGTTTAGGTCAACTATGCTTAACTTACATACCAAAGAACGATGCTAAATGTTTCTGTGTTATTTTTACTTTAAATTAGATTCAAGAAGTGTATTCTAGAATAACTACAGTGCGTAACGCCGAGCCTGCGCTGTAAGAGTAATGTGAAATTGAATTCGCGTGTACAGCAATAACGCATGCCTAAGCATGGTGGGACGAGGGGATAGTCTAGACATCTTTCGTTAGCATTTTTCAAGTACAGCTTTAGTAATTTTGGTGCTCGGCCGGAGAGCGTACACCGACGAACGACTCTATCGGTACTTTGTACAAAAATCCGCAACAGCAAATTAAACAAAAGCGGCGAGAAGCCTGCTAGAATTAATTGCTGCCTACAAGTGTTGAGTGCATCAAGACAGCGTGTGCGTTCCCAAGGAAGGCTATTTTCCTCCTAATGCGGTGAGTAGGCAATTTTTAAAGGTGCGTTCGTTGGAAACGTGGCATTAGACGACTAAGCGTCGTCAGAGCAAAAATAACGACTTCCTCTAGCAGCATTCGTTGGGAATTTACAATTCAAATGTACATAGCAGCCAAAGTTCCAGGTAAATTTGATACCGAAAATGTTTGTCATTTTAACGCGATAATGTTTGCGATCAACTGCGACAAGCTTTTGCAAGCGCGACAGAATGTGTTTATGTGTTCAAATCGCCCCCGGTTTTCATGCATGTAAGCGCGACCAGAATCGGCTCCAAACCAAGACCGTCTTTCAAGAAATTTTGCTGTTTGCGTTTCAAGAACAAGTATTATAACGCTATTTTGATATTGTTTAATGTATTTTGTGTAGGTACATGCGCGACCATCCAGCTATCTTGTACATAGTATCAAAGGGTTAATCCAAGTTTCCTTTGATTTTCTTCCTGATTTTATTGTGTTTTTACATGTGTTTCGAAATCAATAAATTGTATAATAAAATTCGCTTTTATTGTGTATTTTTTGAAGTCAGTTGCAGCTCGGGAATACTACAGGGGGAACCTAAATCGTAGTTTTTAGCAGATAGTGTAATGGACCAATTCGTGCCACCTGCATATATACATTTTATATCATTTTCTCATACACTGCTAGTAATAAGCTTAACCGTATTCATTACAGGTCTCAGTATGTATTAAGTTAGCACGCACCATAAGTGTCTCATGAGTGCGGAAGTAAATATACAAAACAACTAATTCCGTGTAGCGGAGTCAAAAATGGAACGAAGCCAGCGGGTGCGTGAATGGCCGCGGGAACGAGTAGTGACAATTGAGTAAAGCGACAAGAGCGGGGACTCAACGCCTGATTTAAAAGTGCATTATAAGGTGCACCGAATAGTGAGTTGTTGGCCTGTATTATTCACTGCCGACACAAAGAGGTTCGTGAGTGGGAACAGAGACTATGAAGGCATGAAACCAATAACCAACTGGGTAGCTTCACTAAAGGTTTGCTGCATCTTCCATAGAAGGAAGCCATTACCGTAACGCCACCGAGACATCGCTCGTGTCCAGGCTCGGTGACGCTTGGGAGCAAGCGAATGCAAGGTTAATTGCTAGTTAAAACTGCAATGCGAAGTAAGAAGCGATTGCAACATTTTTGGCATTTGTTTGAATGAATCATTGCGACTTCGTGGGCAATTGTTTTCGTGCCCAAGATAACGGGGATTTACTCGCATCCAACACGAAATTATTGCGTCATCCATTAACGCAGCGTGTCTACTTGAATTGAACGTGCCTAGGCAGCACCCGTGTTACAGCGTGTTCCAGCAACCAGCGAGCTTTAAAGAATAGACAACTTCGCCGAGTACATTTGTGCGAGAAATTTAACTACATTTCGCACTATCGGAGTTTGACTTTGCGTCGACAGTTGAACATTAACGCACTATTTAAGGTACTTTCATGCATGTAGCGTACAGTCTTTTTATATGAATAGTATGTATTTTTACATGCATTTATATGTAATAACGCGAGTAGAAACAGCTTTCGCTCGTAGATAATTAAAGTATTGTTAACAGCTTCACTGGGCGTTTGGATGTCGATCATTATTGTTGTTTTATGCACGTGTATTCTCTTGTATTTGTGTTTTTCTTACAGATTATATATCTTTTTATGTAAAATGTTGGGTTTTTATTGCTGGCAATATTTGCTTGCATAATTTCAGCAGTCCTGGTAACCACGAGCAAATCCACAACAATATTAACTTTCCTTAGCCGCACTAACGATATTAATAGAGTCTTCTTTCATCTACCGAACACAAAGCAGTGTAAATTAATAGGACAGTAGAGTATAGGGCTAGAAAAAAGTACTATTACAATAGTGATTATTTATAGCTACGAACGGTGTATTAAGAAAGTTTTATGTTCACTGAGCTAGCTAAGCGGACAAGCGGGGCTAGTAATTATTATTTAAATATCCAGGCGTGCGAAACGTTTCGTGCAAATTAGTAATTAAGATACCCGGAATCTCTTCCCCGAAATCTGATGTCTTATGATTTGAAATATTGCTCGATGACACAATTAGCAAATTTCACAAACGCAGAGGAAACGCACTCTGCAAATTTATACTCAATACGTTTTTTAATAATTAAGGTAAAAAAATTAGGGTACCCCAACTGCTTATTTACCTTATACCAAAAAAAAACGTTAAAAACCCCTTGTTTTTTCCTAGCTCCCCCAAAAACGACTCGATATCAGTGCAGGTTGCATTTACCCCCTTAGCCTGTTGCCAGGTGACTCGGCGATTTAAGTTTAAAAGTATTACTTTTAAATAATACAAATCTACGTAGCGTACAATATCTGTTCGGTTTTTTAATTCTTTCAAAAAATAGTATTATTATTATAAATTGCCAAACCCCTTGTTTTCTGTATACCAACCGTCAACATAAGTTAAAACGAAGTTTTTAATTCCTCATCAATTGTTCTGTTGCACTTGCGGTAAGATTAGTATTTAATGGAAGTCGATACCCTCGAAATACCAGCACGAGCTTTCTCTGAGCAGTGCAATTAGATTCCTAGTGCGTGTCCTTCAGACTCGCACTGTGCCGTAATAATGCCCTATTGTTTGGAAAATCCCACTCCTAAATTAAGCAAATTGCTACTAAAATAGCTCCATCTACCCTAGTCATCATAGGGATGCCTACGAACAATTTGCCCAACACGTCACTATCGGTTTATATGTAATACGCTTTGCAGTATGTCGAATTGGACGTACATTATTCCTATTCACATTGAAATATCATATCTGCACATATTATTTTTTAATTTCCTGAATCATTTTTCAATTGTGCATAGCGATATACAGGATCATAAAAGTTCATATAAACATAAGTCCAAAACGTCTTAGTTTTATAGTTATAGAATGTTTAATAATACAGTAAAAGTTTGTACAATAAAACGTAGATAATAAACAAAATAAACTTATAGAAATGGTTGAAAATGACCGCCGCCAACTGCAATGCACGATTCTGTCCTCCGTTTTATTGATTGGCGAGTACTCTCTATAATACCAGGGGTATTTGGAATTGTCTCAAATGATGCAACAATGCGATTTCTCAGTTCATCAGCATTTGCAATGGGAGTCATATAAACGAGTGATTTCAGGTGACCCCCAGAGACAAAAATATAAAGATTTTTCAAGTCCAGAGACCGAGGAGACCACGGTAGTGGACATCCTCGCCCTAACCACCGGATACGCACCGTTCAAAAACTCAAGAGAAACTAAACTGAAATGTGCTGAAGCACCATCGTGCATAAAATACATTTGAAATCTTATTAATGTATTATTAAACATCCTATAACTTTAAAACTAAGCAGCTTTGGACATATTATTGTATGAACTTTTATGATCAAAACAAGCGAAGGAATCGGTCATTAAAGTTTGTCGCATATATTAAGAATCGCCCTTTATATATAACTTGTATCCCAAAACTGGGGAGGTAAATGGCTGGTATGGTCTCGAGGGGGTACACTGATGCCGAATAGGTGTGCCCCAGTAAATCTCGAGTGGCCTCTGCAATCTTTCTAGCAGCTCTGCCAGCAAATCTTATCCCCACGTTCACGTCGTACCTCCTGACTGTAGTCGTAATAGACTGTAGCTAACGGGGAAAGATGAAAGGCGAAATTCTGGCGCCTTAAAGCCGGTACCCTTTGGCTAAGTGAGCACACACTGACAGAAAAGCCTGGTCCTCCTAGTATGGGGGTTGGAGCAGTAAGCCAGCACCCTGCCTCTTTAAAACAAATTAATGCTAAAAATACCAGTAACCAGCCTCGGAACCCGGATGGATGTAAATTAAGACAACGTTTGGCAACAAAAAGGACTAAGAGAATAGGAACATGGAACGTTCGTGGCATATCTGATAAAAGAATAGAAATAATATCTGAAATAAGAAAATACAAATTAGACATTGTAGTACTGTCTGAAACAAAACGCAAAGGATGTGGAAATGAAGAAGAAGAGGAATATATACATTTTTGGTCAGGGGTAGAAAAGCATAATAGAGCCAGTGCTGCAATATCTATACTGATAAAGAAAGATCTTAAAAAGTTTATACAGAACTACGAATACGTATCTGATAGAATATTGACGATTACACTAAAAATGTATGGTTATGAAACAATGATAGTAGGTGTATACGCACCTGTAGATACCTCTGAGAATCAAATTAAAGATGAATTCTACGAGAAACTTTCAAACATAATTACCAGTGCCAAAAAACATCAGGATATAATATTGGCAGGAGATTTAAATGCGAGAGTTAAAAACCAAGAGGGTAGTGACATAGTTGGCAAATTCGCTGAAGAAGTACAGAACGATAGTGGTGAAAGGCTCATTGAACTATGTAGTCAGAATAATCTGAGACTTACAAATACCTGGTATGCACATAAGGGCATCCATCGTTATACTTGGGAGAGACCATCGATGCGACAAAAGTCAATTATTGATTATGTGATCACCAAGAAAACTTCAAACTTTCAGGTTCATGACTCTCGAGTCAAAAGAGGAGCCAATTGTGGAACCGACCACCATCTGGTAGTGGCCAAAATAGTTTACCGCTTTCGAACGAGACACAACAAAGCAGATAACAGTCCACCAATAACAAATAGTGTTAGCAAAGTCAATAATAAACGATATAAATTATACCTGCTCCATCAACCAAGTATTCAAAACCTATACCAAAGACGATTAACAACTGAATTAAACACTACAGTACTGTCACAAACAGTAGAAGAAGAACATGAAAATATTAAAAAAGCTTTACATAAAGGCGCAAAAGAAGCTCTCGGTGAATACAAACGCGAAACGTATAACCACAAAGTAACTTTCTGGCTCACAGATTGCGTAAAGCAGTTGATTAAAGAAAAAAACGAACTCTACAAAAAATTTCTAACACATAGAACCGAAGAAAATAATCAAAATTATAAACTAAAAAACAGAGAACTGCGAAATAAGATTAGAGAAGAAAAGAATATGTTTTGGGAAAATAAGTGTAATCAGATCAATACTTACGTTGGAGGCTCACGATCAACTGAAGTCTGGCAGACAACAAAAAATATGAAAACAAACAACTGCGAAAAGTCTCTGACATTAATTGATATCAATAAATGGAAAGAATATTACGAATCCTTGTTGGTAGAAAGAAGAGAGGAATTTATGAATGATGAATGCGAAATAGAAGACATGGAGGAATTACAATTGATAGATACAGAGGAATTAATGAAATGTGTGAAAGAAATGAAAAATGGAAGATCACCTGGTCCCGGAGAAATCCCTGCAGAACTTATTAAATATGGTGGAAATGCACTCTTAGAAAGACTTAAACATTTGTTTAATTTGTGTCTTACACAACAAAAAACACCCAAGGAGTGGAAAATGTGCATCATCTCTTCACTCTTTAAGAAAGGCAGTAGAAAAGATCCTAATTGCTATAGGGGATTGAGCGTGACCAGTGTTTTGAGTAGGCTATGGGAAAAACTAATTTAAAAAAGATTGAGAACTGAAGTGGGCCACGCTATTAGTGACGATCAAAGCGGATTTACACCTGGACGCACATGTATAGACAACTTATTTATTTTACAACAACTAATAGAAAAGAAGAAAGCAAGAGATCAAGATGTACACATTACTTTCATAGATTTAAAAAAAGCTTACGATAACATCCCGCGGAAAAAATTGTTGTATTCATTGAAGACAATTGGAGTTAGTACTTATCTACTTAAAATCATTAAAGAATTGTACGAAAACAATGTCTCCTGTATTAAACAAGGACGGTGCTTATCGGAACCAATATACCCCACTAAAGGACTTAGACAAGGGTGTAGCTTATCCCCTCTTCTTTTTAATATCTATGTTGAAATAGCCTTACGAAGGTGGAAACAATCATGCGCAGGAATGGGTATTCCTATAAATGACGCACACCTCTTCACGTTAAGCTTCGCCGATGACCAAGCGGTATTAGCGCAAGACTCTTACGACATGGAATTTATGCTAAAACGGTTATATGCAGAATATAAAAAATGGGGGCTAGAGGTGAGCCTAGAAAAGACAGAGTATCTTGTCGTGAATTCCGATGCGAAATTTGAAGTTCTTATTGATGAGGGTGTACAAGTGAAGCAGGTGAATAAATTTAAATACTTAGGGACGATCGTAGATGGAGATGGAATTGGAAACCAAGAAATACGTCATAGAATTCAAAAGGCTCGAAATGTCATAGGAGCTTTAAATAGTATTTGGTGGGATAAGAACATAAGCAATACAAACAAAAAACGAGTTGGACAAACAATGGTGGAGACAGTTCTAACATATGGATATGAGATTTGGACGGTGAGAGAAGAAGAAAAACGAAGATTGACGGCAGTAGAAATGGACTATCTCCGTAGAAGTGCGAGAATATCAAGATTACAACGAGTTCGAAATGAAGAAATAAGGAATATAATGACAGCAAGAGAAACACTTATCGACAGAGTTGAGAAGAAAGGTTTAAAATGGTTTGGACATATACTACGAATGGCCGAATCAAGATGGCCGAAGCGAATGTTCACTTGGAAACCACCAGGAAGAAACAGAAGAGGTCGTCCCCGAAAATCATGGAATGAGGGAATTAGACGAGCGCTAAGAGATCGGGATATGGATGAAGAAATGGCGCACGACCGTGTAGCTTGGAGACTGGGATTGGGAATGCAGCGACCAGCTGTCTAATTGTTATATTACATAATTGTGATTGTGTTGTATATATAATTAATCCCAAATATATAATATATATCCCAAAACTGTCGTTATAGAGTAGGCACTGAAATTCGCTTCTAATTTCTGAACGCAACTATAAGTTTACGTAAATATCAAGTGTCAATTTTGACATTTAAGTATAAATATAGTACGTCAATACAAGTCTGAATGTACAGCAATAATTTTCTTACACCTCATTTCAAAAATATGACTCAATTTAAAAACCTTGTGTTCTAGTTACAATGCAATATTAATAAATAGCTGTGATTGAACAACTGTCAAATTGACAGATGAAATAATTGTAAGTATTTAAAGTAATATAAAACATTGGTTTTGTTTCCTGTAGCCGCCCTTGTTCAAAAATGTTTTATGTTCACACTGTTTATACAGTATGTCCAGAATACGGAAATCCTCTAAATTGTAAAAGATTCTGTTAAAGCAGACAAAATGATTAGCATTCTACACGTTGTATTATAACGCTTATTATTAGTTAATAGATTTCGTTGCTATGATGTAGAATACTATATTGTCAACTAAATAGAAAAACTAAAAGCAACCCTTGTTTACAGACTGTCGCACTTTAAATGCAATAGATATGTAGCTGTTCTTCCACAACTACAACAAAATTGTTGGTTTCGTATCGTCCTTCCAAAAACTCCATTTAATTAAAAACCGGGATGTTTAATTACTATGTAGCAAAACTTAAGCAAAATAAGATATCGCTTATACGACTCTTTACAAACCATAAACCTCGTTACAGTGATATCAACCTAGTTAATATTAATTTTGTTACAGGTGAAAACTTATTTACTTCCTGTAATAGACTGAGGGTGCAAGTGGCTAGCTGCAGTTGCGAAGAGTGAGATCTTAATCTGTAAATACAGGCCATTGCTTACACAGGTCAAATTGGACGAGTGAAAATGATGTTTATTATCATTATTATTTGGGCGCCACCGTGGTGAGATAGGTCTTTAGCCGATGGAGTATGGAATAAGTCTTTCCAGCACTCTACCATTTCGTAAAAGGGTGTAGAAGACGCTGGAAAACAAAGAGATCTTTCCAGGAGCTTTTCTATACGTAGACGCAGCATTTGACAACACATCTTTCAAGTCAATTATAACGGCCCTACGAGATCGTGGCCTAGACGAGACTTGCTGTAGATGGATAGACTGCATGCTGTGAGGAAGAGTGGTATTCACATCACTACTGGATGAAAGCGTAGCAGTTCGGGTGGCAGTTCTCTCTCCCCTGCTATGGAACCTTGTTATGGGCAAGCTTCTACGAGAGCTGAGCATTAAAGGTTTCCCTTCCTTAGGGTACGCTGACGGTCTTGCCATGGTAGTAGAAGGGAGATTTGCTAACATAGTCAGGAAGCGTATGCAACAGGCCCTGAACGTTGTATCTAGGTGGACTGAAAGGGAAGGCCTAAGAATCAGTTCCGAAAAAGCCACCATAATACCATTTACGCTATCAAAACACCCAGTCGGCTTGAGGCAATTACTTCTTTGAGATAAAGAAACTGTTTTTTATGAAGAGTTAAAGTACACACATTGGCAAAATTATCAAAGAATCGAAAACTACGTTAGCGATAGTTAGACGAAAGTGTGATAAATCTTGGGTCTGAAACCAGGAATGGTGTATTGACTATACACCGACTATTATGCATGCGGCCCTGGTATGGTAGCTCAAGGTTAAGCAAGAATCCACGAAACTAAGGCTAAGTAATAAGAACAACGCCCACTGCTGAAATGATGACTCCTCTAGACTGCCACCCTCTTCATATAGTAATATAGGGGGAGACAAGATTGGGAATCCATAAATTGCAAAATTCGATGTACAACTTTCGTTTAGGTACAAAACATACGAGTTTAGCTGGTAGCCTAGAGGATCCTCTACTTGAAATGAGGATGAACTAGATGGCTTCGAAATATCTCATAAGGTTACTCTTCGATATGATAATTCAAGATCGTGAAGAGTGGAAAACACCCAAACAGAATATACCTCCTGAAAGCTACGGACGATTCTAAAACTAAGACTGGTGCCGAATCAAGAATTTAAGGCGTAAGACCAAAAGAAAAGCTCAGCTTCTCCCTGGGTAAACACGCGCAGTATTTCAAATGGAAAATTACGCAATACTACAGTGTGCGTGTATATACTGCAGTGGTATTTAGCACTCAAATCAGCTCTGATTGCAGTACAAGCAAATAACAAATCAAATCACTAAAGCACAGAGTTGTAATAATGCAGGCATCTGAGAAAATTCACATAAATTGCCAAATCATAATAACACTGGTATAAATGGCCAATGACATTGATTGTATTTGAATAGGCACAGAAATATGGAAACTCAAATTCCGAGTATTGGGTTTAGCAATATAATTTTAAGCATAATATAATAGATTTGGACAAAGTAGAAGCCGAATCTAAATTAATTAGGAACTGGCACAGAAAGTTCAAGTTAGACACAGCTTAAAAAAGGAAACGTAGAAAGTAAAGTCACTAGGGAATGAATAGGAAATGAACATTTTTAGAATAAAGGTGAGAATAAGAATGACCAGAAAGCTAAGGCAAAGAACATAGAAAAGCCAGGCAAGTCATTTATTACATGCAAATACAAGACTTGGGAATTTGAAGAGATTGCAGTGGCAAGAAATTAGATGGAATTCAAATAGCAGGAAATGAGACAATATTGGTGTATTAAAAAACGATTCAGTGTAGTGATAAACAATGGGCATTTAAGTGTTATAAAATCAAGTGAGTGGCGCATTAAAACGATGAGAAATGAACACTTCAAAAGACAATAATTTTAGTATGTAAGAAATTGTAATTAAATTATCAAATATGTTAATTTAGTTTATAAGTTGTGTAATTGTACATGGTTGAACTTCCTGAAGTTAAATTTGTAGACAGTGTTTTGTCAAAAACGACCAAAGGGGCAATTGTTTTGAATAAATTGGTGAAAGTTGCCTGATTTTTGCTCTGACTGTAAATAAAAAAATTTAATAGAAGGCTTAAAAATATTTAAATAAAAATAGCACCATCGTGATCAGCGAATTTCAGTGTATAAGCACAATTGGAGGCAAGATTTTCCACGCACTTGAGTTATTTTTCGTTCCGAGGCGACTTCGGCAGAAACGCCTACGAGACCAGCTCCCGCAGAACCAATTTGCAGCATCGTGGGAAGGCCTAGGGTGTCAAGATTGTTCCGGCAGCGCCGCACACCAGGTCCCAACAAAGCACAGCAGTCCGAGCAGTCCGGGGGCGCAGATTTCAGCCACGATCACCATAAAGGGGTTGAGACTCCTACGGATGTGAGGTTAGTTTATTATGGAATTTTTATTTGCGAAATTAGCATGAAAATCACATCATACCTTAATTACGACCTGGAGAACAAGAAAATCATAAAAGTTCCTGTGCATGGCGAGGTGTTTTCCCATGATTTGCGAAATAAATCGTCAGTTGGAGGTCCCAGTAAACAAAAGCAGTTTTAAGCGTCCTTTTAAAATGGGCCAATGATAGATTTGTCTGAAAAACAATAGAACGATAAGACGCTACTTGAAGGCGCAATTTTTCAAAATTTTACCGTAAAAAAATCTGTTCATTTAATTGCTTGATAATTCAGTTTACAAGCGAGCTGACAGGTAACTTGAACTTCTTGTGCGAGATTTTGACCTTTCAGAATAGCGACGGCGCAGTACGCTCCTTTTTAGATCCCCAGTCCACTTTTTCAGTGGCGTACCGTTAAAATTTTAAACTTACAAATTTAGGAACCTCAGACCCGAGAAATTGAGTTTTTCTTTTCATGTCTCTGTTTTCAAATGAGCTAGCGAAGTTATTGTATCAGATGAATGGATTAAATAAAGGGAAAACTACCATAAGAATAATTCTCAATTTGGCGTACCCAACAAAATAAGTTAATCAGTCAGTTTGATCATAGGAAATAGTAAAACTAAATATTGTGGGGTGACTTATTATATTTACACATTTTTAATTACATTAATTATCTCGTGCACAGAAGTCATTGCAATACATAAGCGGATCTACATAATAGCCAGGCGGCTCTGAAGGCTCTCTCTACTAGTAAGATTTCTTCCAGACTGGTATGGGAGTGCCTAGAGGAACTCAATAACTTGACAGAACAGAAGGTCGTGAGACTATTCTGGGTACTAGGTCATTGTGGAATAGACGGAAATGAGAAATCTGATGAACTAGCAAGGCAGGGGTCGACTGAGGCTTCCCTTGGTCCAGAACCAGCCTTAGAAATTTGTGTGCTATCCGAGGCTATGTGATTGAATTGGCACTCAACATTACAGATACAGAATTGACAAACCAAGACAGAACCGCAGCAAAGCATTCAGAAGCGAACCTTGCAAGAAGAGAACTGCAGAACAACTTCTCATGGGTAGGAAGCAACTCAGGATCGTCACAGGTCTACTAACAGGATATGCGATTGTTAAGGAGCACCTGCGAAAAATCGGAAAATACAATGGAGTCCTTACTTGTAGACTCTGGAATAAGAAAGCAAAAACCACAATACACAATTTGTGTGTCTGTGATGCGCTAGGAGAAAAAGATAACGCATATGCGGCGAGCCTACTATGGAACCGAAAAACTTTGCTACACATACGGTGAAGGACCTGCATTTGTTGATACAGAGAGTAAAGATCACCGAATGGGTGTGACCCGCAATATAGAGACGGACCCTGAAGAGAAAAAAGTATTTCCATGTTTTCTATGTTTAGAGTAAATTTACATTTGTCTCCATGTACCGCAAAAATCATTCTCCTAAAAATTCCCTCTGCATTTCACTTCATATGAAATCAAAATCGAGTAATTTAATACAGCTATATTTAACACACAAATTACTGAAACTCTCGAAAGCCAGTGGGAAGCCTCCTCGGCTCTGTTGTCTTCACAAAATTCATCAACAAGACATTCCCCCTCAGGCCCATCATCAGTACCATATATTCCCCTACGTATTCATTCGAAAAATACCTAACCACTCTCCTCAGAAAGTTTACTGGTAAGTCTCCATCCTATGTTCGCAATTTAGCCCATTTCGTTGAACTTATATCCAATATAAGCGTTGAACCTAAGGATTTACTTGTGAGTTTTCCTGTCACTTACCTTTCTACTAAAGTTCCTATTTCCGATTCCATACTCATAATCCAACACTTGTTATCAGAACATGGGGAGACGTCTTCAAGTCTACCTGCCCTTATAGAAAAATGCCTCTTTTCCACTTCTATCCTATTTCACGGCCAGTTCTTTAAACAAATCTCTGGTGCGGCCATGGGTTCTCCTCTTTCACCTATCGTTGCCAATATATAGGGTCCAGCAACTGGTATGACCTATTTTCCAAGACCTGTCCTAAGGATAAAAAGTAATGGATTGAAACAAATTTGAGATGAATATCAACTTTATTATGTGCAATTTTAGTTCCTAAGAATTACTTCATTTAAATGGTCTCCCTGAGCCTCGATGCAGTACTGCAATCTTTGTCTAACACTCTAACGTTTTGCATCACTCTTCTCAACAATTCAGGTCCAATACTCTCTATTTCTTCTGAAATACTCATTTTAAGGCCTTGTATTGTTTGAGGACGCTTCTCGTAGACCTTTTGCTTCAGATATTCCCACAAAAAGAAATCAGGAGCCGTCACATCGTCGAAATTGGACCGCCATGTTATGTTACCAAACCTCAAAATCCACTGTGTTCACAACTGATTGACTTCGTATAAAGCTTTTAACCACGTATACGCGTTGGTTAATTGGAAAATTATCCATGATCTATTAAACTGCATAAATTAACGCACACAAATCTGACAATAGAAATGCCAATAACAAAATAATGTTTTCGTAACAGCCTACTAAAAATAGGTCATACCAGTTGCTGGACCCGTTACTTATGGAAGCTTTCGAAACCGCAGCTTTGAAATCTTCAGAATTTAAACCCCCCAAGGTTTGGTTCCGATACATTGACGATACCTTTATTATTTTGTCACATGGTAAAAACACTTTACCCGTCTTCTTAAACCATCTCAATAGTCAACATCCAGACATTAACTTCAGCATGGAGATAGAAAGTAGCAGTTCCCTTCCTTTCCTGGATGTACAAGTTTCTCGCCAATCCAGTGGCAAACTTGGTCATTCTGTATATCGCAAACTTACTCATACTGACCGCTATCTACATACCGATTCCTACCATCATTCTACACAAAAACTTTCCGTAATCAATTCGCTTGTACACAGGGCTGTTTCCATATCCTAACCAGATAATGTCCACGCTGAATTAAACCATATTCGGGAAGCTCTTAAGGACAACAGTTATCTTGCTAGGAATATACAGTCTGCCACAAATCGCCATCTTCATCCACGGTCTCCCAAACCTCCAAAAACCAATCCTCCCGCAGCAATAGGCTTTCTTCCCACCAAGTCACCAATCGCGTTAGAAAGTTTCTTCGAAAACAATACAACGAAACGGTATTGAAATCCCTGAGCAAAATCTTACAGGGTTTTCCTTCACCAAAAGACAAATTAAACGCTAAGTCATCTAAGGGTGTTTATGGAGTACTTTGCTCTTGTAATACTCGATACATTGATGAAACAGGACGTTCAGTAAAAACTCGCATCTCTGAACACCAGAGCTGTTTTAAGTCGGGTAAGATCATTTTTGATGAAGCTTCTATTATCTGCAAATCCTCATTCTTCTTTAAGGGGAGATTCGTAAAGTCCTTGAGATTTACAAACACCCTAATAATCTCAATCGGGACGAAGATTTTCCCCTTCTTCTTCACTCAACTGCGATAACAGTTGCATATAAATTCTCGCCTTTATACTTCCAATGGTTAGAAGAGTTTCGCCTCTGGTGTGGTTTACATGTTGAGTTACCGTGCTCATTTGCTTTTTCTTCTGATGAAGCCCCTTACGAAAGTGGGCGAAACGTTGAGTTCTTCAACCTCAATAATGACACTGCCAAATCTCGGAAGTCGTTTGTTACGTAATGACAATAGCCGTGAAAGCCTCCAAAATCAATCAATTAATACGTTAAAATAATAGCAGGGAGGCAACGCGATTCATTATAAACCAAGGATTTACAAATTCTTCTTCTTCTTTGCTCTTATCCTTATGCCTTCCAGCGTCGGAGTTACATATTCAACATTTAAAAATATTAAATAAATATCGATAAAATATTGCTTTGCCAAATTTAATAAAATTAGCCCAGTCAACGAAGACCCATTTTTAGCGCTTGAAAAAAATAAATCGAAGTTTTAAAATTTTGTGAGGATGTTTATTTGGGCGTACTATTGAATATATAAAAAGTTCCGAAAAATTCAAGGTGAGTCGGCCCCACCATCTTGGGAAGAAGGTACAATTTTATAGTTTTTTGCAAATATCCTATGAAATATCGACTTATCACAAAAACTGATCTTACAAAAACGAAAGAGCATTAAATTTCCCACAAAAACGCACGACACATTTTTTTTCAGTGCAATAGTTTCCTCAAAAATGGCCAGCGAATGTTGCATGGATCGATAAATCGCTGTAAACGCGGGCAGTGGGATGACGTTATTACGATGTTTTTGACTCGGAAACTTTTAATTATGATAGAATACGAAATGATCATTTCGAGGATCTCGATCAATTTGCGAAAACGATTACAATAACGAATAATACTTGATTTAGATACCATTGGAACTGAAAATTTTCCCTTGGGCGGCCAAATACAAAAACAGACCCAGCAGAAATAACTATCTTCTCGCATAATGCCTTACCTTACGTAGAAATTAAAAACCCAAAATTAAAATTATTCATCGATACAGGTAGTTCTAGATCAATTATTAAGCCATCCGTGGTAGAAAATATTTATCCTCAAGCAATTTACCACGCTAACACTGTAATAAAAACAGCTATTAGGAGCAAACGTGTTAGATATCAGACAATGATAGGAATTCCATAGCGACCACGAAATTTATTTCAATTAATTTGATTTTTACGATTACATCGATGGAATAATAGGCTTAGAAGATCTTATACAAATTAATCTTAATATTGATTTAGTTAACAAAACTTTACTAGAGTCGTATATGCAAATTCCATTTAACTTTCGACAACCTGTTAATGCTAATTTCTCGTTTTCGGTAAATCCCGAAAAAAAAGTTAATTAAAAATCGTCCAGTTACTGTGTATAATGGAAAACTTTTCGTTAACAAACGTATTATTGATAAACTTTTCATTCCACAAGTTTTAGCCCGTAGAAATACAAAATTCAACGCTAAAAATAATTTGAGTAACCTTAAGCGAATCTGTATCAATAATTCAATTTGAACCATCCTTAAGGAAATTTATAAATTCGAATCATTCATCGATTCTTGCGAAAAAACGAACCTCAAAATTGACAAAAGTAGCATAAAAGACATAATACCTACCGATCACATGAATCGACAAGAAAAAAATGCTGTTATAAATCTTTGTAACCAATTTTCAGACATTTTCCTTAAACCAGGCAATCAATTAATTTTTACCTCTAAAATTAAACACGCGATAAAACCACAGACGAAATGTCGGAACATACTAATGCATACAGGGTGTCCCAAAATGGATCCGAATATTTCAAAGATGAACTCCAGAACTTATTTAGAGTCAAAAAGTCCAGATAAACATATGTTCTAAATGTTACCGTTAACGAGTTATTGTTTATTTCATAATTTATGTGGCTAAAATTTTAGTCCAACGGATACTGATCTAGTTGTCACGATCGCGTCCTTTTTTTGTAACATTTGAACATCGTTTTTAACAGATTATTGTTTGTAACTGTCAACCGTCAGATTATTACTGTGATAATAATGTTATTTGCTTCCTTTTTGTATCCTTATTCTCATCGTAATTCACAAGTGATTCACAATGCCAATGTTATTTCAAATGAAAAATATGTTTACGGGCTGTGCGATAGAAATGCTTTAGCAGCACAACAAGAATATGGTAGAAGATACCCCAATAGAAGATTGATTACGCGTGCAGTTTCCGTTAATTCACATCGTTAGTTGAAGGATCATGGCAGTTTTAATGCAAGACAAGCAGTCGGCGAAGGAGTTATCCGTAGACTCATAAACGATTATGAACAAGTTTTTGATTTATTACCAGAAGATCTGTCTTTAAGTGTGCGAAGAATTGCATTACGTACTGGAATATGTAGAAACCAGGTTTGGAAAATAATAAGAAGTGCGTGCTTACATCCATATCATCATCAAAGGGTTCAAGCTGTAGATAATGATTTTGAAGCTCGTTTAATATTTTTCCGACGACTGACATCGAAAGTAGATTTTTCTCACTGTCATTTGACAACAGAAAGTTGACATTTGCCGCTGAGCGTGCGTTTTCATCTTTTTGCCGCTCGCCGAGCGTTTTGGGTTTCCGCGTGAACAAAATAGGTAGCCACGTCCGAATGTTTCCTTGACAACGCCCGTCATTTGTGGAAATAATCGCGTCACATGTCGTATAGACTGCGCGAGTAATGTTAACTTGATTGTCAATTAATTTTTGCGATAAAACGAAATTTGATATTTTCCTTTAATAATAAGCTCAGTCGTCGAAAAAATAGTATGTATATTTCGAGCTAAAAGTGCGCTTGCCGCTTTTGCATGATTGCTGGTTTCGACTTCGTCTCAACCAGCAATATTCATGCGCAAGCGGCAAGAATGCACTTTCAGCTCTTAACATACAATATACTATTGTGATTGATTACAAAATAATCAAAACCTACTACCGCATATTTTATGGACCGATGAAGCTTCTTTCACACGAGATGATATCACTAATTATCATAATTTTCATTAATGGTCTGCAGAAAACCCTCATTTAAGAAAACGCTTGAATTTTCAACATAGATTTAGTGTTAATTGACAGCTGGTATTCTTAATGATCGTCTGATTGGACCATTTAAACTGCCACGATGTTTAAATACTGAGAATGACGAATATTTTCTAAAAAACTATTTACCCTTATTACTGGAAGATGTGCTATTAAATATTAGACGTGCAATGTGGTATTAACACGATGGGGCGCCTGCACATCAATCTCTTCGCATTAGAGCTTGGATTAATGCAAATTTTACGGGAAGATGGATTGGAGTAGGAGGACCCGTAGTATGGCCACCGCGTTCGCCGGACCTGACTCCATTAAACTTTTATCTTTGGGGTCACATGAAACAGACCGTTTATGCAACTGAAATACACACCCTATCATAACTACGCCAAAGAATACAATAGGCTGTCGATATTATTAGGAATAACCCAGCAACCATACTAAGAAAGCAGCGATCTCTTCTGCGACGTGCATCTTTGTGTATTGAACATAATGGAGATAGTTTTAAACATTTATTGTAAATAAAATAATGCAAGTGTATTAAAAAAATATTTAATATAATCCGTTGGACTAAAATTTTAGCCACATAAATTATGAAATAAACAATAACTCGTTAACGGTACGTTTTGGGACACCCTGTATATATACCCATACGTGCATAAACAAGAAGTTCAGTGAAAATTGAAGAAATGTTAAAAAAAAAGAATCATCAGGCCATATTATAGCCCGTGGTCGTCTTCTATCTGGATAACGCCCAAAAACATGGACGCATTGGGAAAACAACAATGGAGACTAGTCGCGGACTATCGCAAAATTAACAAAAAAACAATTGACGATAGGTATCCCCTACATAATATTAATTATATTCTGGATAAATTAGGTAGAGTTCAATATTTTAGCACACTTCATTTAGCTAGCACGTTTCGCCAGATAGAAATGAACGAATGCTCTATTGAAAAGTCCGCATTTAACATCGGAAATGGATATTTTGAATATTTAAGCGTCTCGTATAGACTAAAAAGCGTGATGGACGTGATGGAAGAAGTTTTAAAAGAGCAACAAAATAAAATATGTATGGTTTATATGGACGACATAGTTATTTTTAGTACAAGTTTGCAAGAACATGTTCAAAACTTAAAATTAGTATTTTCCAAATTACGCGAAAGACAAGTAAAAGTTCAGTTAGATAAATGTAAATTCTTACAGAAAGCAGTAGAATATTGAGGGCATGTGGTGACACTAGATGGCATCAAACCAAACAAAAATAAAATAGAAGCTATCATAAATTAAATAGTTTCTCGGTATGTTAGGTTGTTATCGTAAATGTCGACAAAATTTTGCTAGATTAACTAAGCTAATGGTGCAATGTTTAAAAAAAATAAAAGATAGAACACACCAAAGAATTAATTGAATGTTTTAATACATGTAAAACTATAGGTACTAACTTCGGAACCAGTATTAGCCTACCCAGACTTTGACAAATCCTTTGAATTGACAACAGACGCATCTAACTATGCTGTGGGTGCTGTACTCACTCAAAATAATCATCCAATTTCATATGCATCCAGAACGCCAAATTCAGCCGAAATAAGATACTCGACTATTAAAAAAGAACTGCTTACTATCGTGTGGAGTTGTAAATAGTTTAGACTGTATCGTTCCTGTCGAAAACTCTTAACTCTAACAGATTATAAGCCATTGCAATGGTCATTTTCACTCAAAAACCCAAATTCACGTTTAATTGGGTGGCGCTTAAAATTAAGTTCGATTACACTATCAAATACAAAAAAGGTAAATACAGCCGAGCAGCAGAAGCTCTTTCCAGAAATTCACCAGATTTTGAATTTAATCCCCTTCTATTGACAATAATCTAGGAGATATTGATCAAGTAATTCACGAGGCACTAAATGAAAATCACGCACTTCATATTTGGATAATGACACTATTTCCGAAATACTGGGGAGAAAATCATCCAAAAGTTGATGTAATTTCTGATATCCAAATTAAACCCCCTGTAACAACAAATTAAAACGACGAAACAGTAGGTACAGTTGCGGAAACATAAACCGGGACAAGTTCTGTAGGGTCATTTTTTACTATTTGAACGTTGTAATGTTGCCTTCCTGATTTTTTATGAAATGCTTTCTATCATGTGTCAATGAACAAAGACGAACAAGTTAATGAAGTACAAGATGCTTGGGATAGCATCGAAAATGAATTTATTCAGACAATTTAACTTCGGCAAAAATGTTGTGTCCCGCTTTTTATTTCCGCAGCTGTACATGTCTAAAAATCAATTGTTTATAACAAACGGCGACATAGATTCGGTACAATGTAGAAAAAAGGTCATTTTTGAAAACTCAAAGTTCTACATAACCTTGCCGAAAATTGACGTCGAATATCACATTGTGCAACTTCTTAAAGAGTATATAGACCCTAAACATATATATGCCATTTATTTTCAGCATTCATCATTACCCAAAATTTTTATTATAACCTTTCAAGAAATATTTAAAATATATTCTTTTAAGCTTAACACGCCTCGGTTTATAGCTCAGCGATAGGGTTACTTCAATGGCGTCGGTTTCGGAAGAGGAGAGTGGGCGTTACCCTCAGCTAGACACTGGATTTGATAGGAACAAAGTTTATTATATTTACACTACTAACTAACATACAAATAAGCTTATAACTAGGTAACATATATGTACAGAAAAAGAAAATGGCGGATTGGCATCCGCAGTTGGAAGCTGGTGTGGTCCTTCGGAGGCGGTGCCGGCGGCTAAAGTGGCTCCGTGTTCAAATCCCACGAAGACGGCAGGCTCTCTGTCCAGCGAAGGCGATTGGCTCTAAGTCCAACGAAGGCGGTTGGCTCTAAGTCCAGCGGAGGCGATTGGCTCTAAGTCCAACGAAGGCGATTGGCTCTAAGTCCAACGAATGCGGTTGGCTCTGAGTCCAGTAGATGCGGCAGACAGCTAAGTCCAGTGGATGCGGCAGGCTCTATGTCCAGTAAATGCGGTAGACAGCTAAGTCCAGTTGATGCGGCAGACAGCTAAGTCCAGTGGATGCGGCAGGCTCTATGTCCAGTAGATACGGTAGACAGCTAAGTCCAGTGGATGCGGCAGGCTCTATGTCCAGTAGATGCGGTAGACAGCTAAGTCCAGTGGATGCGGCAGACAGCTAAGTCCAGTGGATGCGGCAGGCTCTATGTCCAGTAAATGCGGTAGACAGCTAAGTCCAGTTGATGCGGCAGACAGCTAAGTCCAGTGGATGCGGCAGGCTCTATGTCCAGTAGATGCGGTAGACAGCTAAGTCCAGTGGATGCGGCAGGCTCTATGTCCAGTAGATGCGGTAGACAGCTAAGTCCAGTGGATGCGGCAGACAGCTAAGTCCAGTGGATGCGGCAGGCTCTATGTCCAGTAGATGCGGTAGACAGCTAAGTCCAGTAGATGCGGCAACCAGCTATGTCCAACGAAGGTGATAGGCTCTGGAGAGGGCTGGGGCTGGTAGATCCTTGGAAGGCTGGAGCTGCTAGCTGGTCCTGGAAGGCTGGATGCTGTTGGCTGACTCTCCTGGGTTGAGTAAGTTCCTACTGCCAGCGTCCGACTATTTAAAGGGGCCAGTCCTTTGTCAGACGCGATCTCGCAGCCCATTGGTCGAGGTAGAAGGGATGTTTTGGCCCGTTTTTGATGCATTTCGAATTATCGCGTTTAATTGCGCGGCGCGATTAATTATCGACCTGATTTGTGTCGCATGGCATATCTCGCGAAACGGCGGTCCTTTTGATACCTGATATGAGGGTGTTTGTCGCTAAACTCGCCAAATGAATTAATTTTCCCAATGCCCGTGCATATATCGCGTACGTTATTTTTGCGTGCGCGCTCGTTGACCGTTTGAGGCTCAAATTTCATATTTGCTTCAAAAAAATTCGTCTAATTTTTCCCCGTATTTTGATACTAGACAAACCTGTCTTAGTTTATTGCTTTTGTGAAAATTTCTTAATTTAAGTAAATTCAATCTGCAATGCTGATACATTCGTTGGTATTAATTTCCCTTGCCGGACGGTGGGTGATCTGCATGCCTACCCCGGCAATTTTAAGAATTCGGGCTTGTACTCGGGCTAAAATTGGTGCTTCTGTTTCCAGGAAAATGTGGCGCGCTCGGCGTGTGTTGCTGCTGTCGATTCGCGGTTTGTTTTAATAATTAGCGGTGGTTTTCCCTTTCGTTTGATACCAAACACGGGGTATGCCGGGGCCGCGGTGTATTTTTTTATGTGCCCTTTTAAGTATAAGCGCTCTTGCTCATACGTGAGGCGTATTTCGCTTGCTGTCGCCTTTCTTGGCCGGCCGGTTCCAATAAAGTTTATGAGCGCCACTTTGCTGCACTTTAAAATTTCGCTGGGGTTGCCATTAGTTTTATTGTTTTATGTTTCTACGAGGGTTTTTGAAAAGAGATATATTTTCTCTTTGTTTGTGCAAGATCGCGACGGCTTGGTAAACAGATGTTTTTAGGGCCCTTTGTACTGTCGCCTCTTTATGTGGCGACGTCCATTTTCTTTGTTGATCTGATCTGTTTATCGGTTCGTATCAAGCTTATTCACTGTACTAAGTTTCTTACAGAACAAAACAAAAACTTGAATACTATCATCACGTTAGCAAATTCTGCCATAGAGAAATAAATAAAATGAAAATGCCCCTAAGTTCAAAATATATTATTGGCCGAAATTGCACAAGATATAGAACATTATGTTGAGAACTATAAAACATGTTTTAAAAAAATACGATCGAAATATCCCAAGAATTAAATTTAATCTTACCCCAACAACTTCTATTCCCTGCTAACACATTCATGTAAACACATTGAATATAGCTATTATCGACGAATCCTCACGTTACGGTCAAGCGTATCAAATAGATTCTGTCACAGGCATAGTAGTAGTGAAAAACAGTTTAAATTTCATCTCTTACGGTTTACCTCAATAAATAACGATTGACTATGGTACCGAATTTTAAAAAAAGATCTAGATAATTTCTGTAAATTGTATCGTATAGAGCTTTACTACACAACTCCAACAAACAGTAATTTAATTCAGATCAGCTTATGAAACCAGCTATATTAGGTTGCAATAATTCAATTCACAGTGTCACAAAAATCAACACATTCGAAGTTATGAAAGATGACATCAATAATAACAATCCCGATGATTTAAATGATCATGTTATTGCATCAGACTACATTCAGGATCATAAAGAGCCTCCAAAAAATGATATGAAAAAATCAAAGACGTAACTCAAAATGTCAAAGAAAATATTAGTTCCAACAATAATGAAAATCGAAATTCTCCTCCAAATTTTGCAAATCAAAAAATTAAAAGCAAAATTTCGAAATAAAAAATTACCAAAAATTAAAAAGGCTAAAATACTAGAAGAACTGGCATTAAGTTAATCACGAACGAAGAAACCTACCATAAAAATATTGCTAGAAAACCTAAAATTAATTCATCTTACAGAAACCTAAGCGAAATGAGTCTATTAACCTTATTCCTGGTCCTCCAAGCATTACCATCTAGGTTTAGGTCTTCCTCTGTCTGTTTTTCCTGTTCTTGGTCTCCATTCAGTTACTTTTCTGATCCATCGGTTGTCTTGGGTTCTTGCCACATGTCCCGCCCATTGCCACTTCAGTCTTGTAATTCTTTCCACTATCTCGATGCATCTTGTTTTATTTCTGATCCAGTCATTGGTTTTTCTATTCAGCAATTTCAGTCCCTTCATGCTCCTTTCTATCTTTCTTTGTGTGATTTGTAGTTTTCGGATCATTGTTGTTATTGATGTTCAAGTTTCAGATGCGTACATGAGGGTAGAGAGTACGCAATGGTTGAATATTATTGTTTTCAAGTGTTGCGACATTTTTGACTTGAATACGTAACGTAATTTTCCAAAAGCTGACCAACCCAACTGGATTCGTTTCTCAATCTGTGCTTCTGTCCCAGATAAATGTATTCTTCGACGACGTCTATGTAGTCGTCGTTGTCAATTGAAATTGGCATGATGTCTTCCATGTTGGACATGATTTTTGTCTTGCCGATGTTTATTTTAAGTCCTGTCTTTTCTGCAGCTCCGTTCAGTTGTATTATCGTTTTGCGGAGATCCTCTATATTATCTGACAAGAGGGAAATATCATCGGCAAATCTCAAGTTGCTGAGAAGTTTATTTTGATTCCCACCTGCTCCCAATTTAGGTCCTTAAAGATGTCTTCCGGGGCATTGGTAAACACTTTGGGAGAGATATACAAAGGCAGGTTGTACTCTTGGATTTTTTCTAATACTTAGCTTAAGGTATGTATGTGGTCTTTGGAGCTGAATCCCTATACTTCCTATACAGTTAGAAAATGCTAGATTAGGTAGGTTATAGTAAGCATACATTTTTGCATTACTTAGATTTGGGTGTAATTATTATTATCAATTAAATTACTTAAAGAAACATTTTTTCGTAGTTAGAGATAGTACAAGCAAAATAAATATTACACACCATATATACTATCACAGTTTAGCCGAAGGCATGTTACTCAGAACGTAATATTTAATTCAAACAACTCGACAGAAATTCGAAAATCTGCATCCTCATATTCGAAATAAAAAAGCGGCAATTAATGGAATAGGCAAAACTGAAGTGGATTTTTGGCAATCTTAATGCAGACGATTAAGAATGTTACGATCATGCTATTAACGTATTAAAACAACAGCAGGAAGATTTAACAGGTGAAATAAATTTACAAATCTTTTTATGCAAAAACTAATTGCTAACTACAGTAAAACAATAATACACTATTAAATAAAAACAAAAAAAAAAACTTTAAAATGACTTAAAAACTTTCCAGGCAGCAGTTCAACGTACTATTGCTACAAAAAAAAACTAGGACAAGTTCTTTTTAGCTGTGTGAAACGGAATTATTAACTGGAAACTGAGATGTGAATACATTTGAAATTATTTCAAAACGTTACTGTCATTAATGCCTACAATGAGTTTAGTTTCAACAGCTCTTATTATTTCCTGCTTAGAAAACAGTATAACTATCCAGCAAATAGCACATTTATCTAGTTTGATAATTGTTTTATATTGTAGTTCTTGATATTAAAATTTGATATGACAGATGACAGCTTTGAATTATTCACATGGCAGTCCAAGTCATTTCGTCATCTAAAATAATAAAAATCCATGGCTTCTATATTTAAAACTTGTCCTAGTTTTTTTGGTAGCAATAGTACTATTAACGACCTCAGTACTTAATTACTTTTCGAGGCAAAATCTCGCAATTGGGTTGGGACTGTCAAATTTTAATAACATTTAACAAACAATATAGAAAATGCTATAGTATTCTCGAAATTGAATACCCTGCACAATTCAATAACATCAAATTATGAACTTCGAGAAATGCTCAATGACTTAGAAAAAATATACAGTAAAACACAAATTCCGAAATTCAAACGTTTCCTCACGTACTATCAGTTTTTGGGCACGCAAGTAGCTCTTGTAAACTATAAGAGCTATTTATACATCAAGTTGCAAAATTAAAGTGTTTTTCACACTAGACGTGAGGTTTGCCTACGAGCGAAGGGAGTTGGGTAACACGTTGTGTGTAAAAAAACACTCATTTTGCAACTTGATACATACAAAATTTTCTGTAATTTTTAGTAATATTAATTTTTATAGTAAATTAATTTACTTACATTTACAAAATTGTTCTAACTTGTCATATTAGCACTAGTGTCAATATGAAGTCTCATATTGCAACTAGTGGGAATATATGCATCATTTTGACGTTGAAAACGACAACAAAATGTTATTATATTAGGTCAAAATTGAAGAAATTAGTTTTTGCTGTACACGTCTCTATAATAAAAGTCTTAGATTTCTACCATTTTTATCCAATTATCCACACCCACCAAATTATTATTCCAAAACACCGATCTTTCGCACTGAAAAACTCCAAGGCCCAGTTTGAAAACGAAGAATTTCCGGTAATGGAGGAAACATTTTAGTTATATTATATCACTACCCTCAACTAATAAACAATAAAGACGAGTTTTTAATTTGCTCTTATTAGACAAACGTTTGTTTAATTGCACATCACACCCTTAATTACCGAAATATCTCACTACTTTGATTTTACATTACCGAACAGCAAAAATACAAAAGTGAAAATATTGAATAGAATAAACATCGTTGCCATAAAAACAAGTCTATCCGAAGAACTGATTCAAATAACCAATATCATCTCAAAAGATTGCTTATACCAGTTTTTAGTCATATCCAATATTATTTAAATTGATTCAAAGTTACTATTTTTTATAAGAAAATGTGTCTAAAGATCTGAAGCAGAAACGCTGTAATGGAAAAACATTTTTCAGAAAGGTTTTTCGATCCCGCGGAAAATGTATTCTTCAAATATACAAGTTAAGCAATATCGGCTCAAAAATTAGCAGCTTCTGAGCAAGTGAACTTAATTGCTATCGTTTAAGCAACTTGTTAATTTGTGTCAGATGTAAACTCAATTGCTGGTAATCCACATTCTGAAAAATATTAGAATAACATAACATTTGTACATCGAAAGTAAGACCACTTGGAAGTTCCTCCAAGTGGTATTCCAATCTGGTGGTACTGCATACAAAACCATAAAAAAATCTGTAAAGGCCTTTACTCAAAACTTTCCTCGGAAGTGCAAGCTGTGACACTAAAAATTTTGAAAAATTAAAGGAATCTAAGAGTAAAAATATCTTAACGTTCTTAATAAACTGAAACAATAAAAGTAAATACTTGGTAATGCGAATTACATCAATTTGCAGATTAAAACATTGTTGCAGTGCATTATTACCCAGTGCGAGTTAGCGCCTGCAAGAGCAATTAAACGGGTGACATCGGACCAAGCTATGCGACTGCATTA